>CAUYRH010099016.1:0-45767 GCA_963574655.1 Perodicticus potto
TTGCTGTAAGGTCCCCAAGAAGCGTTCCTTGTAAACTTTCTGTGTTCACCAATGGGCTTATTGGTATAGTACAGTTCTTTTTTTTGAGACAGAGTCTCACTATGTCACCCTTGGTAGAGTGCTATGGCGTCACAGCTCACAGCAACCTCAAACTCTTGGGCTTAAGCGATTCTCTTGCCTCAGCCTCCCAAGTAGCTGGAACTACAGGCTCCCACCGCAACGCTTGGCTATTTTTTTTTTTTTTTTTGGTGTTGTAGTTATCATTGTTGTTTGGCAGGCTGGGGCTGGGTTTGAACATGCCACCTCCGGTGTATGTGGCTGGTGTCCTAGCTGCTGAGCTACAGGCACCGAGCCTGATTTAGTCATTTAAAACAACCCAAAACACATTTAAAATTGCATTTTAGAAAGCAGGTAGTTTTGAATTTTATTCTAGAAAAACAATTATCAAAACGATTGCTGGGAATAATTCCAGAAATTAGACTAGGAGGTCCTTTCTGCAAAGCTATGGTGACTCTGTTGAAAGGGTGACAATACCCGTAAATTATGTCCGAGTGACTCTCTGCTGATCTTGGGGTCTCTCCCACCCCAAGTTCCAGTGCCTGAAGTCCAGAGTCAGAGGAAGCCTGGGGGCATAATCTCTCCCTGGCACACTGTGGACGCCAACATTTTAAGAGGAATTTTAGTTAGTAGGACCGGTAGTAATAACAAAAGTTCTGACTTTCCTCATGGCATCCTGTGACAAACGGAATTTATGATGTTCGAATGTAACCACTACCAGACCGATCGTTCTCCTTAACATTAAAATGCAAAGAAAGTCAAGTTTTCAATAAGTGACATGGAAGTTCATATTCATTATGTTATACTATTAGATCTACTTCTTTTTTTTTTGCAGTTTCTGGCTGGGGCTGGGTTTGAACCCACCACTTCCAGCATATGGGGCCAGTGCCCTACTCCTTTGAGCCATAGGGACCACCCTATTAGATCTACTTCTTTGTGTTGGTTATATTATTTCAATTTGGGAATCTTTTTGCTATTTTAGCAATCAACAAAATGGAGATCCACATGTAAAAATCCATCTTAAAATCATCATACTATTTAACACCGTAGGATTGAAAAATACAGAGGAACATGATAGCATCACTTAGAGTATTTATTTATGATTATAAAATTTCCTCCAGTCTTTAAATAAACTGGAACTTCAAATAATATTTTAATATGAAAACAACTTTCACCAATTACTTCTTTGATTGTTAGCATTCGTTTTATGTGATTGTCATTCAAAAAGTATTCAGAATTAAGAATACAGACTAACTGGTAGTATATACATGGTGACTAGATATACCATTCTAATAATCTTCCAGATGCAAAAGTAATCATGTATATTATACTAGTAGATTTATCTCCTCCCTGTAAGAGGAGTTATAAAATAACTCCAGCTTTAATTTGCATAACCTTGAGAATTCTTTGGGATTTTTGTTATACACGAGCTAATGAATAACTAAATATACTTTAGTCATAGTCTTTCAGTCAGTGAAGATAGAGTTTAGGGGAAATTCTATGTAGGAATATGAATCATAAAGCAGAAAGATTTTTCACTAGCTGCTTGTATCCCCACAGTGATAGCAGGTATTAAGCTGAAGCTAGAAGGAGATTCCTTACTTTCATATGGTCTTCAAATAATTTTAAACCAACTAAATTCTCTTCAATCTCAAATTTCATGTGTTCCAATAACCTTAGGCTCTTTTTTGAATCTTGTTATCACAGGATATGTCATTTTAGAAATGTTTTTATTTAAGTCGTAAAATAAAACGAACCCCTGCCATAGCATGGTACTGCATGGCTTCAGATTTACATGAGCCCGTCTTCGCTCAGCTAACACCATTGTTAGAGTGGGCTTCCTACAGAATCACAAAAGGTGAGGGCTGTATTTTATATGAAAGAAATCTGCCACTGTTTCTAGAGGAAATAGCTAGCTCTTTCCTAAGGATTCCAGGAGAGTAGGACCTATTAGATTCCATCAGCTCATGTTTAGTGATTAGCAATGAAGGGATGATGAATAATAGACTTGAACCGTGGGATGTGCCTTCATCCAAAAACAAAGTCAAGAAGGTTACTCGGAGATTTTCTCAATCCAAGTGCAGTTTTACTCTGAGTTAATGACTCAATTCTCCCTTTCAGATAGTCTATCAATTCAGTGAACACGTGATCTTATTGTTTTTGTTGTTGTTATTAGATTTATAGCAGTATTCTATCAATACTAGTTAACTCCTTTTACTAGTATGGCCCCAAGGAGTTGGAAGAGAATTGCATATAACCATATTCATTCACCTGCTCTTCTATTCTCTCATTCCTTCATTAATTCATTCATAAGCAAATATTTGCTGCCATCCTAAAATATCTTAGGCCCTGTTCTAGTTCCTCAAACACATTTGTAAGTGAAAAAAATGCAAAAACCCAAATAAACAGGATGATTCTTGCTCTCGTGAAGGTTCAGACAAGTGGAGGAGCCAGACATTAATCACATCATCATGCCAATGAAGTGTAATTACAAACAGGTATGTTATTTCATGAACAGCTGCCTTGGTACTCAGTATAACAGAGCAACTAGGTTTTGTCTGGAGGTGAAGTAGACACAGGGGCCAAGGAAGGCGCTGCAGAAGGATGGAGTAGGGTAGAATATAAGGGAACTTTCCATTCCCTGAAGAAAAAAGATTTGCCACAGGCCCTTGAGGGAGGGGAGTGGTGCAAGGGACAAACCAGAAGCCCAGAGTTGAAGGTGTTTAGATGGTGAGGGGCAGGGAAGTGCAGGATGAATCAGGGGCCAAGCTACTGGGAGAACTTTAGGCCATTTATCAGCTTTGGTCTTTATCTTATGAGAAGGCAGAAATTGTAGAAATTATTTGAGAAATGCAGTGTGGCAAGTTCAATGGCAGCCCCTATAAAGACAGTCTTAGCCCCAGGAGCCTGTGAATGTAACCTTATTTGGAAAAAGGGTCTTCATAGAGCTCCTTAAGCATCTTGAGATGGAGGCAATCTAGATTATCCCAGTGGGGCCTACGTCCAATGATACATCCTTATAAGGGACAAAAGAGGAGGAAGACCACAAAAGATAGGGCATGTGAAGGGGGAGGCAGAGACTACAGTGAGCAACCACTGACAAGGAATGAGGGCAGCCACAGAAGCCGGAAGGGGCAGGGAACAGAGTTTCTCCTAACGCCTCTGCAGGAAGCGAAATCTTGGGCTCACCTTGACTTCCCACTCTGGCCTCTAGGCTTATGTTATATTAGTCACTAAATTTGTGGAAATTGACTAATGGCGGGCAGCACTAATACAGGGTAGTGATCTAGTCAGTTACACCCCACCTTGGACACTTCAGTGGAGGTGTGTGGAGACCTGATCAAGGCAAGTGAGAGAGGCCTGGGAGAGACCAGGCAGTAGTTTTCTCTTTATCTGAGGCAGGAGCTTGGTAACTCGCTTGGCCCAGGGAGATGGTAATGGAGACGGATTGAAGACTAGTTAGAGATAAAGCTGAGAGGACTTGGTGATGGACTATTTGCCAGGGTAAAAGAGAGAGGTAGCTGTCAGTTTGAAGACTTGCATCTTCCTGTTATTAGTAGAAAAGCTGGCATTTTAGTCATTCAAGGACTACTTACTTTCTATTTAGTAGAGAAGCTGGTAATTAATTTTATTAATTCAAGGACTACCTACTGTGTGTTCTATCAACTGTGTGTCTGGCACTGTCCTGAGTTCTAGTAACAATGACAAGTAGAACAGAAAGGATTGCACCATTTCAGGCTTTATAGTTAGCAAAGGAATGAGGACAAATTGTAATCTGTGAATGCGCACATGCCATCAAACAGGGAGAGTTAGTAATAAAAACATTGGCTTCGTTTACATTGGGCCCAGAGTAGTCATTATAGTGGTTATATTGCATTATGCCTGACACAGCTGACCAGGAAGATGTCACGACATCAGGACAAAGGAAGTGTCCTTTTCATGTAGCAGCTCTTTAGGTAATCTCCAAAATCATCTTCTCACGCTGGAATGAAATGGGAACACTTACAGTTAGATGTCATGGGAATCCTCTTATATCTAAACAAAATACCAATAGTTGTATTCTGCTCATTTAAATAAGGGGGTTAGATAAACTGATTCTCTAAGGTCCCTTTAATCCCTCCCAATTTATTATTTTTTTCACTTCTTGCTATGAAGTACATTGTCAAGATCTGATCTTTAGAAGCCATTTATTTAGTAGAATTTAAGGATAAACAACAGAATATTTTATTTTTATTTTTTGACACAGAGCCTCAAGCTGTCCCCCTGGGTAGAGTGCTGTAGCATCACAGCTCACAGCAACCTCCTACTCCTGGGCTCAAGCGAGTGTCCTGCCTCTGCCTCCCAAGTAGCTGGGACTACCAGTGCCCACCACAATGCCCAGACTTTTGGTTGCAGCCGTCATTGTTGTTTGGCCGGCCCAGGCTGGATTCGAACCCGCCAGCTTAGGTGTACGTAGCTGGCGCTTTAGCCTGTTGAGCCACAGGCGCCGAGGCTAAACAACAGATCTTAATTTTAAAAAGGTGTGAATTTTTGTATTTTTCATAGATGGCTCCGATACCATAATTAATCCCCCCACCCTGGGATGTTGTGATGCTGTGAACTGAGGATTTCAACATATCTTCGGTTGTTACTACATATTTTGTGTATTCTTTATGCCCAAATGATAACATTTTTAAGAAAAAGAGGAATTGTAAACATTGAATTTTAACTTGTGGAGATCTAAGTCAAGTTTCAGGTATCATCTCCTATGATTTCATTTCTTTAATCCCATTTCATCAAACCCTGGTTAGATAGCTTACATTGGCTCTGTAGCTTGAGCTAGATTAAAAACTTATGCTGACTTGGCCCCATTCTGTGGAATTTTCCTAAATAGGGGCAGGACCTGAATAAAGGCATCCCACGTTATGAAGTTTACAAGATTCTGACTCTGGGGGAGTCAGCAGAGCTAGGCAGGAGCCCACAGCTGGCGGCCGGTGGCACCACTCACACTGCAATCCGACTTCTGTCTTTTGTTTTGTTTTAAATCTATAAAATATCTAGCTTGTTAAACTTATTTTGAGGATTAGCAAATCTGTTCATGCAGTGTTTGGCAGAGATTGTTGTAGGGGTTGCAATAAACGATATTAATTACCACGGTTACCGCAAAAACGTTAGGAAAAGTCATCTTACATTTATTTCTACAAATAGGGACCATTGTGTAGTCACTAATTAAACACTCCGGACTTGAGTCGGAGTAGCTCAGCACTTTCCAGGTGATGGGTGATCGCTGCTCCGAAGACCGTAGAAAGGCGAGGATCTTTAGGATTTTCAGATAGCCTAATCCTACTCCATTCAAATATGCTTGAGGAACAGAAAATCGTATTGTGTTTAAAGCAGCATATTGCTAAAACGTCTGTCTGTCCCCACACATACCTTTAATTTTGGAATGCTTATTTCCCATCCAGTTCCATTGTGATTTCTTGTATTAGGGAAACACATATCTTTCGAGTTGTTGGCTTCCTAGGTGGTCCTGGGGTGCTCCTTGATGTTTTTCCTTCTTAAGAGTTTTCCTTAATAAAGTATTATTCACTTTAACGACTAGACAGTAACTTAGTACAACTGAAGAAACAGCTTGTCAATTTCTTCAGCATGACCATGTATTTCAGTAAAGACACATTTACTTTAAACTATGTTTGAAAATCACCTCTTTCTACATTTTCTCATACTTTATCTGAGAAATGCACGATGTTTATTTGTAAAATGGAAATGAATTTTAATATTGCACTTCTGACTGCTGTGGGGTTTCAAGTTGACTCCATATCATTAAATGCATGGATGAATTAGTGTATTTATTTGCATGTATGATATATCTGTATTTCAAAGCAAACATTTCAAAGGATCGCTGAAATATGTATGTAAAGTTTGTATTTGCCTCCTAGTAATGTTCATAGACAGGGTATGCACTACGCAGATCTGGGTTTATAAGAAAAAATTGGACTGTTTGGAACTCCATTACCCAATTTTCATGGGCATAGATGGAGGTGGACTTATATATGCAAATTTTGCAAGAGTCTATGACATAATTTTAAAATCTGACAGTAAATAGGTAAGATCGAATTCTACCCACAGGTGACTTAATACTGGTCAAAACAGTGCTTTGCTCTTGTGTATTTATAACACAGAGCCAAGACACCAGGGACCAAGTGTGGTTTGTGAGACAGTCACTCACACACATTTCATTTTATAATGTGGATGCTTTATTGTAAGTAACCCGAGTCTGAGGACATATTGGAAATAGTGCCAGAGGGGGGTATGCCATTTTAGTTATCCATAAATGTCTGCTCCTTTAATTATGCACACCGCCGCTTCATTTTTTCATACTTTCTCCCCCAGATTTTAGTTTCTACTTTTTATTTTACCATAAATAGATTTTAATCATGATTGAAACATGTGAGACCCTGGTCCTACTTTGATATATGTGTATCTGATTCCCATGGAAGTTAATGGGGGTTATGAATACTTACAGATAGGGAATACACCCACAGCCTCCAAAACAAATTTAGAACAATTTAAAATGCCCTGGAGTAATAATAGAGCTAGTTTAAGGGGTCAAAAAGAGGGTAAATATATGTTTTAAAGATTATTTTCATGAAAACTCATGTGGCTTTGAGGCCCAAGGGAGGAATAGATGGGTGTGAACAGAAAAAGGGATAAACTAACAATTATGCCTTGGGTAAAAGTGTAAATTACAGTTTGCCTTGGCAGAAAGCATGTGCATGGTAACATTTTATGAGTGCTATTTATATATCCAGTGGCTCACTCTTGTGTATCCCTAGAAATGTCCCAGTGAGTGAGGTGTGCATTTCCTACCAATCAGCCTTACGTGGTAGTGACATGGAGGTGCATTTATCCTTCACTTTTTAAGATCTAATACTTTAAGTGATCTACTTAGCTACCTTCAGCATGCCCTTGTGCAAATGAGGACGCCGAGAGCTAAAAGGAGTTTAGGAACTTTCCTCAAATAACTTGAATGGCAGCATTCGGGTTGCGAGGAAGCACTTTGTTGTGTGTTCTAAGAGGCAAGGGCCACACTCGTTCCCATGTGCCACACCTGTTCCCCATCTTTCCACCTTACCCCCTTCTTTTCCACAGTCAGCCTTGTTATTAGTTATCAAGGTGCTAGTAAAAAAAACTTCTAATTTTAGTCTTGAATGCTATTTAAATGTTGGCAATCTTACTCTCTCCTTAAAAAACGTCAGAAAGTATTAATTAGATCAGTGAAAGCAAATACAAACCTTCACCCCAACTCTCTCCAAGGCAGCGTAAGAACAACTTAATGCCTAGGCCAGCTGTGTGATCTGCATAGAACACTCATCTGTCATTACCAGTATAAAAACCACTGAACTAAAGTCAGAACACGTGGAGGCTAATCCAATGCTTCTCATTTCTGATAGCCAGTTAGAAATATCCTGTGAGTTTTTTAAAAATGCAGTTACAAAAAAAATGCCCTTTCTCCCTAAGACTGTAATCTGATTGTTTTGGGATAGAGTTCAGGTGATAGTGTTTTTACAAATTCCTCAGGTGAGTCTACTGTTCTGCTTTCCATTTTACAACATCTAATATTTGTGAATTCCTTTTAGGAACTTAAGCTTGTATTTTTTTTATCTCTGGAATTGGAGCAACATAGACCAAGGCTATGTCTCACACAGTTGTGAACATCAAATGGAGAGATGATTTTAACACCTGTGAAAACACTGACGTTCTGTACGAAAGTGAGGCATGGTCGTGGTGGTCATACAATCTGCGGGAAACTTCCTGAGAAAAGTCCAGTTTCGTTGATTTCCCACATTGAATCTTTGATTAAAGATTCAGTCTAATTTAAAGATTAAAATTTCAGACTATTTTTTACTTGAGTATCTATTGTGTAGTCTTTTGTGAATAATGTTTGCTAATTAATTTCTGTCCACTCAGTGGTTAGAATAGATAGTGGGAAGTGGTGAGTGTGTGTGTGTGTGTACGTGTGTTTGTACACAAATTTGTCCCTGTAGGTATCTCAGGAAACTCTCTTGATAGATTTAAAGAATGGGTAGTCCAAAAGAGCGATAAAAGATGATTGGCCAAAGCATGTCATAGTTTATTCATTCATCCAAAAAGCACTCTTTTGAGGGATAAATATGTGCCAGGCCCTCTGCCAAGACATGAAATAAATGATATTGTCAAAACCCTCAAAGAATTCATAGGCAATTTACATGACAGACAAGCAAACCAACACTTACAACACAGAGGCAGGACAGCTGCAGTTGGAGATCGTTCAGCATCATGAAGAAATCTGCAGGACAGAAGTGAAGGGCAGAGGAAAGTGGCCAGGTAAGGCCAACAGGAAGATAGAAAGAGTGGATAAGCTGGAAGCATGTCAGGCGGAGGAAGGGGCCGGGTCTTCCCGGCAAAGAGAGAAGTGAAGTGAGGGCAGGAGGTCCGTCCAGGGAAGTGTAGGAAGTACGTGGACCTGCCTGGGAAAGTACATTTGCGGAATTTGTAGCGGATGAAGGAAGACAGGGGTAGCCAGGGCTCCTCATGAGTGGATTTATAATTTATTCTGAAGGCCATGAGGGGTGCATTTTATTTTATATAGGGGAGCAGCAGATTGAATTGCTTTTTGGTAAATTCACTCCAGTAATCATGGAAGAGGAAGGGGGAGAGGGGTCGGGTTAGAAAGGGAGAGAACAAAACCATTCACCACTCGTGTCGTCCAGGCAAAATGATAAAGGGCAGTGACAGTGAGAAGGACTGACTTAGTAGACAGAACCATTCTGGAGAATGGAATCAATAACATTTAGTGACAGTTTAATATTAGTCACATTAAACTTTTTTCTTTGCTTTTTTTTTTTTGAGACTGAGTCTCACTCTGTTGCTCATCATAGCTCACAGCAACCTGAAACTCTCTGGCTTGAGCAATCCTCTTGCCTCAGCCTCCTGGGCAGCTGGGACTACAGGTGTGCAGCACAACACACAGCTAGTTTTCTATGTTTAGTCGAGACAGGCTTTTCCTCTTGCTCAGCTGGTCTTGCACTTCTGAGCTCAAACGATGAACCTGCCTTGGCCTTCCAGAGTGCTAGGATTACAGGTGTGAGCCACCGTGTGCTGGCCACATGAAACTTTTTTCTAAATTAAATAAAGTTTGATTCAAGGAGATATTTTGAGTGCACCTGTTTACCCTCCCACTTAACTAAAAATGCACTGGACAAAACAGAAAAGAAGCACGAATGGGAGTAAATTTATAACATTCCTAAGAATGGGACAACGGCAGAGTCTGATAACTTGCTGTAACTTGGGAGGCAGGTAGACACTGTCATTAACAGGCAAATAAAAGTGGAAGCCTCTATCTCAAACAAATGGGAGAAAGTTCTAACTGCAAGAACACTGGAGAAACTCCCAGGGAGCAGGTATAGAGAGTGGAAGTGGATCAGGAAGGTGATTGATTGTCAGTAGACAGTGTTATGATGATCAGCTGATCATAGTATTAGGATCACTGTTACATCTTATGATCGACATGTGAAAAACAGGATGTCAACGTGGGACTGTGATAGGCTGAAGAATGGCTGCCATTGGTCCAAGTCCCAATCCATGGGATGCTATCCTCATTCACATTTCAAGTTTCTGTTCCCTCATACTGGAAAACTAAAAAAAAAAATTATCTTGACATCCTCTTGACCAGACATTTTGTAAGGAATGTTCAGTTGCAAGCCTTTTAAAAATTCATTGTGCTAATCATGTTGTGGTCCTTCTGAACTAGAGACTACCCCTCTCCAGCTCTGGGTATGTTACTCTACTTGTTCCTTGGTTTTTCCTCCCTCCTTTAAAAAAATCATTTTCAGACTTAAGTTATGTAAATATTAGACCTCCTAGAATAACTCCTTGTTGTCTCTTAAGTTTTTATGTATTTGTCACTTATTTTTCTGTTCTACTTTTTGTGACGTATTGCCAACTTCATTTTCATTTTTTAAATTCAATTCTTCATGTCAAATATCAGATTTTTAAATTTTAAGAATTCTTCAATTTTCTTATCTTTTTCATAGCTGTGTGGTTTTGTTTTATTTATTTATTATTTCTCAAATTTGAGTATATCAATTACTCAAATATCAGCACATTCTGCGTGTGATTCTTGAGAACTGCAAGCAAGAAAGGGGGAAACTGGGTGGAATCATGGCCACGCAGAGAACTATCCTGGAGGGATGACCCTTCAGTGTTCCCCCTGTTGGCATAAGGAGCCCAGGACTGTATCTCTTCGTGCTGGCCATGCACCAGGACGGAGCAGGACTGTAGAGCGGGTGGCGCTCTCCAGCCAAGGCAAGTCCCTTAGGGCTTTCTTCTGGTAGCTGTCCAAGCAACTGGAGAATAAGTTATCCATTTCTACAAGGGAATCTGGGAGGTTCATCTCAGCATCCACTACATCTCTGTTTTATTTATTTATTTATTTATTTATTTATTTATTTATTTATTTATTTAAAGATTTGGTTGTTACGTTCTACTTGTTCATTTTTTTTCTCTTTGATGCCATTTTCCCCTCTAATGTTGTGTGAGCTCCAGTTTTCATGTATACATGTGCATGAAGGTCTAGGACAGGGATTCTCAACCTCCTAATGCTGCGACCCTTTAATACAGTTCCTCATTTCGTGGTGACCCCCAACCATAAAATTATTCTCGTTGCTATTTCATAACTGTAATTTTGCTACTATTGTGAATCGCAATGTGAATATCTGATATGCAGGAGACCCGCAAAGGGGTCGTGACCCACAGGTTGAGAACCGCTGGTCTAGCAATTAACAAGACGAAGCTCCCCATTTCCCCTCCTGAAGCTCTTCCCCGAGAGGGGGAGCTCACAGAGAGCTCTCTGGGTGTGGCTGGGCCTGTCGATTGGCAAAGCTTGCTTTGAGATGCTCAGGCAGGAAACTGTCTGGCACTTCCAAATGCCAGAATGAGGACAGCCTTGTTCCGGGAGTGTCGCTATCTCTGCTAGTTGTCCTAGATAATTTTAAAATTTCTTTAGAATCAATTATCTAACTTAAAACACAGGTTGTGGGAAAATACTAATCTTACATGCCTTATCCATCTGTGTGAGGATGGTGGTTGGGGGTCCTGAACAAATAGCTGTCCACATTTCAATATTGTCCAAACTTGTTTAGCATAAAAATCACCTGGTACCCTTGCTGAAAATCCAGATTGCTAGGTAATATTGCCAGACTCACTGAACCAGGGGTCAGAGGGAAGGGCTTTGAGATTCATGCTGCTAAACCAGAACTCCCAGGGCAATCTTATGATCAGCTGATCATAGTAACACTGCCTGTTCACAGCCTTTCAATCAATCACCTTCTTGATTCACTACCACTCTCTATACCTGCTCCCTGGGAGTATCTCTGTGGCTCTTTCAGTTAGAACTTTCTCCTGATTGTTTGAGATGGAGGCTTCCACTTTTGTTTACCTATAAATACGACAACTTCTACCTGCCTTCCATGTTACAGCAAGTAATCAGACTCTGCCATCATTCCATTCTTAGGAATGTTATAAATTTATTCCCATTTGTACTTCTTTTCTGTTCTGTTCGGTGGGTTTTTATTTAAGAGGGAGGATAAACATGTGCACTCAAAATACCCTTGTGACTCCAACTTCAATCATCACACTTTGGAACAATCTCCTGGGCTGGTCTATTGCTAATGTGCAACGTGGCAGATCGGATGCGGGGCTGAGGAAGACGGGGCAGTCTGGGACAATCCTCCACTGTCTGGTTTTAGGAATTGTGCAAATTTTTATGTGTTTAACTGAAAAAAGGAACAGAGGAAGGAAAAACCAATTTGTTGAAGACAGAGAATGAATTTTGTTTTTCACACATGCTGTTTGGTGTGAAGGCCTAGAGATGAGGTGTGATGTAGAAGCACATCTCTAAGCGTCATTCCATCATTCACCAATTTACATACATGAAGCACTTCTTGATTTATGCCAGGACATAGAACTGGATATATTTTGTAGGAGTAGGAAACCAATAACAGAGCAAGTGTGTTAAGATGTGGTAAGTGGAATGTTGGGGGATATTCAGAGTGCTTCTGGAAGTCATAGCAGAGGCACCAAACCCAGACCAAGTGATCAGTGAAGGAGCTGACATCCAGATTGTGGTTCATGAGATGAATTGGATAAGTCAGGCCAAAGGAGCCTGGGGGGAGTTGTTGTTGACTGGTTTCTGGTAGGAAGGCAGATAAGAGAGAAGGCGGGAAGGGCAGACAAACAGAAGTGATACAGGGCCTAACACCAGGGGAAGCCGATGGAGAGCTTTAAACAACCATCCTAAACGTAGACGCGAACCCTCGGGAGTGGGTATTATTGCCCTGTGGTTCTCTAGTTTTCGTTGGCATTAGAATCACCCAGGAACATTGTTAAAAATGCACCCACTATGTGTAGCATTGTGTGAAGCCCTTTGCTTATCTTATCGCTTTTACATAAATTATCACTCAAGCCTCACAATCTCAGAAAGTGGTTGATGTTTATATTTCCCAAGTCACATAGCTATTAAGTACCAACATGGCGACTTGAACCCAGGCAATCTTGCTGGCTGCCCTTTCTCTCCCACCATGTTGCCTCAGAGGCAAGCAGCATATAAAACGGATCCTTGAATTTCATAGACACTGTACAAGGAGGCCTTTGAGAATTCTTGGGTTCACAGTACCACCACAGAAACAATCTACTCTTTTCTATACCTAGAGATTTTAACTGGGGAGAATGGAAATGGACCTAGGATCGGAAGTTTAACAAGCATTAAAGATGTTTGGTTACAATGATCCTCTAACCCTGCTTTATGTAACTTGAGAATAGAGAAGTTGAAGATGAAACCTTAGGGCAGAAAAATTCATGAAAATAAGAAGAAATGCTGATATCATCTAACCCCAGTGACAATGGCCCATATCACAAAGCCTTAAAATTGCAGATGCTGGCGTAGATGTGGAGAGAAGAGAATGCTTTTACCCTGTTGGTAGGACTGCAAACTAACACAGCTCTTTGGAAAAAATGATAGAGAATCCTCATAGAATTCAAATTATATCTCCCATTTGATCCTGCAATCCCATTACTAGACATCTACCCAGAAGAAAAAAAATAATAATTTTATCATAAGGACATTTGCACTAGATTGTTTACCCTGATTCAATTTATGATCTCCAAGATGCAGAAACTACCTAAATGGCCACAAACCCAAGAATAGATTAACAAACTGTGGTATATGTATACCATAGAATACTATTCAGCCATAAAAATGGAGACTTTACATCTTTTGTATTAACCTGGATGGAGTTGAAACACATTCTTCTTAGTAAATTTTCACAAGAATGGAAAAGCAAGGATCCTATGTACTCAGTACTAATATGAAGCAAATAGACAATCTAATACATGCCCACATAAAAGAAAAACTCAGTTCAAGGGAGGAGGAGGAAGGAGGTAGGAGCAGAGACGAAGGGTGAGGGGATTGAGTGCTCCCACTTAATGGGCCCAAAGTCAGGGTGTATGGCACACCTTTTGGGTGCAGGACACAACTACGAGAGGGACTGTACCTAACAAATGCAAATATTGTAACCTAGTTGTTTGTACCTTCACATTAACCTGAAAAAACAAAAAAAAAAAGAAAAAAAGAAATGGTGGAAGAAATAAGTAAACTTCAAGAGTATTACCTTGGAATAGGAGAGATTTGAAGGAAGAGATCAATAATATGATATGCAAATAGCAAGACAAATTAGGTCAGGTTTGCCCATTGGATATGGTCATTACTGGTTCACGGGTAAGATAGAGAACTTTCCCTCCAAACCATGATTCTCACTTCAGAAGATGTCCTACTTGTGGCTGTTGGTACTTCCTGGAACTAAGTCTAGAATATTTCCATTTTCCTCATAGTTCTTTCTGTCTCATAGAAGTAGTTAACAAAGACATTGGAAAGGTCATTTCTCTATAGCTTCTCTTTGTAGGCATTGAATTTAAACCAAAGGATAGCTGTGAATGGCAGACTCATATAAATTTCTTACAAATGCTCAAAAATGTCCTGGGATTTGACCCTTTGAATATGAAGAGCTTATGTAATTTTTTTCCAATAAAATGCTACGTATTGATAAGGTCAATATTATAAATACTTTATATTGAGAATGCGCCCATCCATGATAACTGAACTTGAAGACAAGAATTGAACCGTGATTCATGAAAACTGTGCCTGTTTTAAAATGTAGGGAAACAAAATTCTCAAAGTTCTAGTTTGTGGATAAGTCATTGTTTTGGAGTATTTAAATGCTTTCAAAATAAAAGTAAATAGACTCTGCTTTGAAGTTCTTCTGGCTGCTCAGCACTGACTGTAAGTGATACCACTTCTTTCAACCTTCTGAGAGATACATGTCTGATTCCTGATGGCTTTTATTGGGGTTGAGTCTCACAGCACAGAATTGCTTAATAAAAAAATAGTGTTAAAATCTCCACATAACTTACTCTAAATTGTAGATGTCTATACTATAACCTCCCACAGCTCCAATTTCTTTCTATAACATAACTCATTTCTTTTAAATGGAATTCTAAACCTAATTAACTCTTCTTCAAACATTCCTCTATTCTTATATTAACTAATCTATTTATCTTACATTAGAGGCCCCAATTCACAGCCCTAGAGATCACTTAGAAATTTTATGATACCAAGATAAATAATTATTGAGCACCAACTATGTGTGGCATTGTTTTAAGTTGTTTGCATATGCTGCCCTCCTTCAGCCTTCCCATTTTGGATAGCGAGTGAAATTTATATTCCCAGAGTCATATAGCCGGTAAATGCCAAGACCGAGACTGAAGTCCCATCTGGCTGTAAAGTCCCTGCCCTTGTTCCTGCACTTTATTGTCTCCAGGTAGAAATATTGTATAAAATAGGTCCTTAAATTTCACCAAAGCTGGAGAAGAGGGCTCTGAGAACTATAGGATTCACCATGTCAACATAGGAAATCCTTTACCCTCTGAACAGCTAATATAAGAGCTTGCTGACTCTCCTGCAGACTGACTTCATTACTTCCTAAGTCCAAATCTATACCAGACAACATTGTACATTGCACACTATAGATCACGGAGTCCTTTAGCTGTTATCTGTTTAATTCATTCAACAAATGCGGAGCATTTGATCAATAAGACAGGATCCTTGTCTTCGTGGAGGAGCATATAATCTAGTGGGGAGAGGACCAGAAATGAAACATTTTTCTGTGGTTCTCATATACATGTAAATGTGGTTGAGGTTGTAGGGGCCATTCACAGAAATAAGGCATCTTTTAGGATGTGAAGAAAGGTTAATATAGGAGGTTGCTCGACTAAGGGACTTGTGCTTGGAAAGGCCTCAGAACAACCATTCTGATCAGGTGGAAAGAAAGGAAGAAGGCGTATCAAGGAGATGTTATACGATGAATTTTGAGATATTAAGAAAATAGCATCTGAACCACTAAGTTTCTTTTTTTGCCTATTCCTGCCAGATAAGAGTTACAGTGCAATATCATGGGACTGAGATACTATTACAGACTGCCAAAGGGAAAGGGAAAGTAATAGAGCTCATTCTGGAATGTTCTTCCATCTACCTGGCCTATCCTTGTCTTCCAATACTGAAATATCCTTTTTCTCTTCTGGAGAGTTCAAGTGTTCACAATTTTTTTTATCAAACTTTGCAGATAAAAAAGGATAGGAACTTATGCTTTCATGATTACTGCTGTTATAAAGCAGGCAAAAATAATTTTGATTCCATTGCTTTCTAAAATTATGGTAAAGAGCGTATTGTTTGCTTCTAACTTTAAATTATTCTATGTTTGAGATTTGGGTTGGGGCTTTAAATTGATTTCTTTAGAGAACTGTCATGAGAAACAAACTGTTTGTAATAGTTCATTAGAAAATCTGAATGAAATGCCCATTGATTACTTTTATTGTAGTATCTGCTGAAAATACAAATAAACTAACTATTGTGTTAACAATCATTATCAGCCAACCTACTAGAAATCTTAAGATAATCGCTATGATAGTACTCATTTTTTTAACAATTCAAACAGGTATTATCTCCCTTAGTTATTTCCAAGGCAATCTACTTGAGTTATTTAACATTTTTACATTGTTTAAATGTGTAAAATATAAATGGAATTTTATTATAAAAAGAAACTTCAATTAAGGGACATGATGAGGAATTGAATGAAAAACAAATATTTTGAAGTTCTGAGAAATTAATTTTTGCAGGAATATATGCAAAAATTTCAATCACCTATATTTATACTAGAAATAGTCACCTATGCTCTCATTCACTCAAGCTGTGGAAAAACAATTTGTCTGTATAATACAATTAGAAGTCAGTTGAGGGAAATAATACTGTCTCCTTTATTAGAAGAATAAAAATAAACTTTCTTATTAGGTTCATGTCTTAATAGTTTGAAAAGCAATGTGACTCTGGAATTGATTCTAGATTTGAATTCTCTTTGCATTACTTCCTAGATGGATGTTCTTGAATGCACCTCTTTTGGTTTATTTACAAAATAGGGGTGAGATCATTATTATCTTACAAGTTTATCAAGAAGATCAGATGAAATCATGTACACCGTGCAGATGATGTACACAAACTAGGAAATCCAATACAAATTATGTACACAAGCACATACTCATAAAACTTTTTTTAGGTTGATTAGCTGGATGTATAGGAGAAACCAAGTGAGTTAATAATTACAGAAGAAATGTTTCATGCTTTAACTATGGTAATAAATGCCTATAAGAGTTTTTACAATTGCATGATATAAGGAGGGGGAATATATTTAGATGAAAATACCCTTGATCTTCACTTAGAATAGTGCAGAGTCCATCAAGGAATTATGTTGGATGATGGGACTATATCTTTGATGAGACTTGGGTACTAAATTTGTTCTGTTTACTTAGTTTTATCTTGAGGAACCACTCAATACTCCATAGAATATTGATTTTATAATGATAGTTATATTTAATTTAATAGAAAGTAGTAGTTAACCTCCCCACTCCCCAAGTTATTGATTTATTTACTGTAGCTATGAGGTTAAAGATGGGTGTGAACCTTGTTTCATTTACTTTGCTGGCACTTACGGTGTCCCAGCCTCTCATGGAGCTCTAGGCAGTCACTGGGTGAGGATGGGGGCAGATTCAATAGACAAGATAATCATCACCCTCAAGGAGCTGATGATCCAATTGAAGGAATGCACATCAACACTTAGAACAATGGAAAACCTATTTATGGACCATGATGCCAAGAGCAAGTTGATACAAAACTGCTGAAACAGAAATAAAGGGCCCAAGCATTTTAAAGTCAGATTGTTTTCTGCTTGGTGATGGTCAGCTGAGGGCAGTCAGGATGTGTCTGAATGATTATCAAAAGTGTGATTCGCAGCCTCTTCAGAAGGAAGTATGACGAATTCTCAAAGAACTCAAATTATACCTTCCATTTGATCCTGCAATCCATTACCAGACATCTACCTGAAAGAAAAAAATATCATTTTATTGTAAGGACATTTGCACTAGATTTTTTTATCCCAGTTTAATTTGCAATTGCTAAGATGTGGAAACAACCTAAATACCCATAAATCCAGGAATGGCTTAGCAAACTGTGGTATACGTGTACCATGGAGTACTACTGAGCCATAAAAATGGAGACTTTATGTCTTTTGTTTTAACCTGGATGGAATTGAAACACATTCTTAGTAAAGTTTCATAAGAATGGAGAAGCAAGAATCCAATGTATTCAATACTAACATGAAGCCTGTAAACAATCTAATACATGCCCACAGAAAAGAAAAAACTCAACTCAATTTAAGTTGGGAGAGGGGGGATGGCAGAATGGAGGGGAGGTGGGTGGGGATGGTGTGCTCTCTCTTAATGGACCCATTGTAAGGGTATATGGCACGCCTCCCGGGTGCAGGACACATCTACAAGAGGGACTCTACCCAACAGTTGCAAACATTGTAACCCAGTTGTTTGTACCCTCACATTAACCTGAAATTAAAAAATAAAGCGTGATCTGGAACTTTCTCGTCTCACAATTCATATCTCTTCTATTTCCTTTCATATTACCCTTGTCATATAAATTGGACAAATCATGTTTGTAGGGAGATTTATAGTTTACCTTATATATTTTCAAACTTACTGCAGGAAATTACATTTACTCTCTTTTACAGCATAAAGGGGAAAATCCACTCTGTCAAATCCTACCAGAGAGAAAGTTTATGTATAGACTAATTATTATAGTAGTTGCATTAGGCAGTAACAGTGCTTTTGTTGTACAACATGAAAAGTTCCATTTGATTCTATTAAACAACTAAATAATGTGATCAACTCTAACTATACTTTTAAAGTTATAGTTTTCCAGCCAGGGGGCTCCACAAATGGCGGGGATCAATTAGTTATAATAAGCTATTCCTGGTGGAACCTTCTATATCAGTTGGGATAGGATAGGTCAACAGTTCCTAAACTTTTGGTCTCTGATTTCTTTACTTTAAAAATTATTGATGATTTCTAAAGAGTTTTTGTTGTTGTGGATTATAATCCACTGATTTGGGGGGAGGGTCATAATAAAAATTAACAATTAACAACATTTAAAAATATTTATTAATTGAAAAATAATAATAACAAATTAATTGTATGTTAACATAACTAACACTTTTTCTTTTGTAAAATGACAAAAATTTCCAAAATAAAAAAATTAGTGAGGAGAATTTTTGCAAATCTCCTTAGTCTCTGTGTCCTTGTTATTTCCAGCTACTGTAACAAACTCCTATGGCCAGGTGGCTTGAACAATAACCATTCACTTGTCACGGTTCTGGAGGATGGAAGTCTGAACTCAGGGTGCCAGCGAGATGGGGTTCATGGTGAGGATCCCTTCCCTGGTGCACAGAGGGTACCTTCCATCTGTGGCTGGCACAGAGGAGAGAGAGCAGCCTCTGGTCTCTTCATCTTCTTGAAAGGGCCCTAATCCCATCAGGGGGCTCCACTTACCACCTCATTTCAACCTTACTACCTCCCCAAGGCCCCACCTCCAAATACCATCACGTTGGGTATGGAGGCTTTAGTATGGACTTTCTGGGGCAGGACACATTCAGTCCAGGCTACTGCTGGATTGATTCTCATACCAGCTTCTACATTCAGTCTGTTACAGTAACACGCACCATGTAGCTTTCGGAAAACTACACTTTGCATTTGTGAAGGAATGAGAGCGAAAGGGAAGTAACATCTCCATATTACAATGAAAATAATTTTGACCTCATGGACTTCTTAAAAGGACTTGAAAGGAGTCCCCAAAACAAATGCTGAGAACCTCTGGCCTAACTTACACTTTGATAATACATAATCCTCATATCCTAGTGACTAAAGCAGTACAAACTATTTGGGGGTGTTCTTTTCATTTCCTTCTTTTTTGCATTCAGTGTCCTCTGTGGAGCTACTGGATATTTCTTTATATGTCACTGTAGCCCTCACTCTGGGACCCAGCTTGGAGAAACAGAAGCTATCTAGAACATCGACGGGAACCGTGGCTAAGGGAAAAGAAAGAATGGCAGAATACGGACTGATTCTTAAAGCTTTCCCCTAATGACACATTTCCTTAGTCAACGCAATCTGCATATCCTAGCCTGACTTCATGCAGGCGGGAGGTGGAACCCTCCCATAGGGAGAGACGGGTTATCATTTACACTACTCCTCTCTACCATGTCCACTACTATTTATTTATTTATCTATTTTGCAGTTTTTGGCCAGGGCCGGGTTAGAACCCGCCACCTCCGGTCTGTGGGGCTGGCGCCCTACTCCACTAATATTTTTAAACACCTCACGCTCCATGCGTTAAGTCGTTAGCCTATAAATTTTGATTCTGGTCAAGTTTAGTAAAGGTATCTTCCTCTTTGCCTGTAAACCTGTTCCTCTTCCAGGTTTCAAGAATCTAACACATGTCTGGTATATAAATAAATAAAATAAATAAAATAAATAAAAGGACATCAAATAAAGGGACAAAAATGGAATAGTTAATAAAATATATAGAAGAGGCCATGATAGTTATGTGCCTAAAACTGCAAGAATGGTGTCTAAACACTGGCCAGGTTGATTTTGGATTGGGGAAGGGTTTTTTGATAATCTAGCTAAACTTCATTATAGAACAGATGATTCAACTGAAGTGTGAAGAAATTAAATAACACCATACCAATCCTAAATATGGAAATAGAGTTAATTGTGTCCGACTTATGTTTTGGGAATGGTATTGAATAAGAAAAGATATATACTTGACTGATGCCCTTTAACAGGTTTCTTCATCGGAAATGTATATTCAATATCTAAAATTTCTAAGATTCAAAAAAAATTTAGGTCATTTCAAAGTAATTACAGATAGAAATCTTTTATTTACTTTGTTTCTGTCAGGTTCCACTGGGGTGAGAATTCTTTACCTAATTTCCAGCTCTTCTACTTGAACTCACTTTGAATGTTACTGTGTCGACTATTTCTACTGCAAAAGCAACTTTCTAAAACTATCTATGCTCATAGAAATATCTTGTGGATGATGACAAGATTATATTATATAAGTTGCCAACACATGAGAGACTGCTCCCACCTCCAAAAAATACAATTAAGCATTTTATTTTATGTCCATTAATTCTAGAGTCAAAAGCTCCATATGAAAAAAAAACAAAGATTGGCTGCATATAGACAAATACTCTTATATAACATTGTGTTTTCCCACAGTAGAGTAAAAGTTCATCAATGAAAAAAAATGAAAGCTTGCACTCTTAAGATAATTTCTCCAAGAAGTAATATTTAATTCTAATTAAACATGACAATAACTCAATAGAGGTAGGTAATGGACAACTATTCCCTTTACATAGATGGAAAAAAATCAAGGCACAGGCAGGTTAACGGAAAGCCAGTCTCAGGTCACACAATGAGTCGTTAACAGAGCCAAGAAGACATGATGCTTTTTTCTTCCAAGATGGTGCCCCAGACATGAAGCCACTGTCATCCTGATTATACATTTTGGATAAATGACAAAAATTAGAAAAGCATCTTGGTGAAAATAGCTGGAATGAAACCTAAATTGTACATGTGGCAATTATCTTGGTAGGAAACAGGACAGTTGCTTCCATTTTCAAAAGCATACTCCCCAATATTTTATTTTCTTTATATTCAGAAGTATCTATTGTCCAACTTCAAATAAATGCACATGTAACTGTGGTACTGAGTAGCATTTGTGCCACCAGTGCCATTAAAAATCCTCATGTGCCAATGGGTGTTTAATTAGGCCGTATTAGATTAATCCCACGGCTCCACCGGTTGTAACAAATGAAAAGATAGTGCCCACTGTCATGGGGATAGACATTTAAAGCTCAATGTAACTTTCATATTTTTCTATGTGATCGGTCAGCGAGGACTTCTTTTTAATTTAATGAAAATTTGGTTTGTAAATCAGAAAACCTCTTTAATTGCAAGAAATGAAAAGCAGGAATTTTTTTTTAAAGGATTGACATTACCTTTGTTGTTTGATGCATTAAAATAAGACCCGTAAGGGACAGCTCTAAACAAAAAATTTCACATAAAACAGGTAAAAGCTTGTCCTTGGGCCTACATAGAAATCCAGACAGAGGCTTGGAAAGCACAACCTGATACTTCTAATAAGATAATATTGCCTAGGTAGCAGTAGAATATTTGTTATAAAAGGTCTTGAATGTCATTTCCTAATGACATTTTGAGGTAACGTTAACCACTTTTAAAATAATTGCATATAGATCATAGTTATTGTATAGGAAGAGACTTGCCTCCAATTTAGACAACATTGGGAAGTTAAATGTAAATTTACGCAGGGAAACCCAATTTTTAAAACAGGAAAATATTCCTGCCGATGTGTAAGTTTTGCTTTGTCACTGTGCTGTATTCTGCTCAGTAGAACAAAGACCAGATGCATATGAGCCAATGTAAATGAAGTCAAATCAGCAAAAGCGTGGTGGGGGAGGGGGGCTGTAAAATATGACAGTCATATAATGGCCAGGGAGCAGAGAATTTAAACGTTTAATGCCTACACATTCAGATTCATTTTTCTGTCATCGCTTTGAATGGGTAGACTGAGGAGCTTGAAAGTCCAGAATGAAAACATCATCCTCTGGACCAAGAGAATTGTTAATATTATTTAACAGCATGGGTATGATCTGCACTTACAATCATCTTCTTTCTACCTCGCCCCAGCCCTCCCCTTCACCCTAGGGTGGGCGGGGGGGGGGGAACAAAGGTGGTCATAATAAGAGATAATTAGAAACCGCTCTAAGTATTTATTTGGGGCTTTCTGCCTCCCCCTCCTGCACTGTGCATCAGCCTCCCATCTCCCAGCCATGATGGAAGCTCGGAACACGAGAGAAACACAGCAACAATATGAATTGCAAATACATGTGTGTCTTTCCACACAACTGATCTTATTGACTCTTAATAAAATGAGTATCTTCTAAAAAATGTCCTGTGCTGTAAATTGCTTTACTATTGATGACGGGCTTTGGAAAAAATACTACACGTGCCTTACAATCACCTAGACAGAGTTGTGTTAAAGAGAATTGCTTAGCTCTTGTCTGTGAATGCCTCCCCTCCCTCTCCAATAAAGGAATAAATCTTGCTTAATAATCTATGCGGCTTAGCATGTGTTATAACTGTACATGGGAAAATCTGAGCATTTTATGTATCCCACACTTTAGGACTATAACAAGCCTTTATCATAATGTTCTCGTATTTAACATTTTCCTGCTTGGAGTGTGAATTTTTGAGAATACTGGCATAAAGACCCCTAATGCAGGGTCCCTCATCATCCCATTTTCTCTCATTTGCAGTTCCAAAATACTACTGTCTTGAAAAACACCCATAAATTCATTTCACTGTCTAGGCAGCTTAACACGTAGTAATTAAACTGGGGTTATAAACAGCAAACATATACGTGGACCTTTCTGGTTTCAATGTTACATTAAACTAGTGAATATTAATCCCCCAAATATGTACATTGATAGTACTAGGACAGAATTCTATATGGGGAGGGGTGGGTAAGTGGGAAATGATCATAAAATTATTGTAAAGTAAGTTAAATTTCTAGTTTTGGTGTTAATTAGGTTATTCTAAAGACTGTCTTTATAGCTGGTGGGAGGGAAAGATTTCTTTGGCACTGGTAACATTCACTAAAAGGCTTCTGTGAAACTAGCTCTGAGTATGGGAGGGGCGTGGGTGTTGAAGGGTGGGGGAACACGGGACCCTGAATACTCGCTTTGCAAATATTTAAGCTTTTTTCAGGCTGGCATCTAAAGGAGTAAAATGCTAGCCTTTTACCTTTGAACCCTTTGTGAAATATCTTAATGTTGCCAAATGTGAATATAGTGAACTTAATCAGTAAATTTGACCAAGATTTATGAACTTTTTCATCCTAAATGCATTTACATATACACAAGCACATATATGTACATAAATTTATTTTATTACATCCATTTTACAAAACTGAACCTTAAGCAGTCGAAGTACTAAAAAAGCCAATCAAAATACTCTTCCTATATCCTTAAGTCCATAAACCCCTTTAAATTGTCTCTTTTCAAAAACAGCTAAATTATGGAAATGCGGACTGCATTACAGAATATTTGCCAGTTGTATCTTGATTCTTATTTGAAATTCCCACAAGAATATAGGCATGACAGTAATATAAACCATAGAAACAGGCAAAAAAAAAAAAAAAAAGTAGAACACAGGGACTTGTAAATAAATCCATGAATATCAAGAAGCACAGATGCTAAGATTATGCATTTTTACCAGTACAGTTCTGTGCTTGTAAAGTATAAGGCCAGACATTTGTAAGATGCGGTGTAGCAAGCCTTACTGAGGGAGGGAGCGGCAGGAGAGACTCTGAGGAAGGTGGGCGGGGAGAGAAGAAGGGAGGGAAAATGAGAGAGAGAGAGAGAGAGAGAGAGAGAGAGAGAGAGAGAGAGAGAGGGGAAGGGTGGGGGCACTTAGCCAGACACAATAACGCATAATAATGTTAACATTCCTGCATGTCTAATGGCTTAAATATGCTGAGTGCCTCACTCCAGCCCCACACCACAGATGATGTCAAAGAACCATTTAATATTTTATCAACAGTCCTTCTTTGAACCGAAAAAAAAAATTTTTTTTTTTTTCTATAAAAGGATTCAGGGATTTCCAAGCATGAAAAAAAAAAATTAAATCCCTCAAATGGCAAAATTTTAAGACACAACCATATTTGTGAATACCTCATATTCAGCAAGATTCACACTATTCTCTAAAGCGTCTTACATTATTTACATCTTAGCAGTGTCAACATGTCTTGTTTACCAAAGAAACATAAAATCATATTTGTTAGCCTCTTTTTTTTGACATGAGGAATGTATTGTTTTATTTTTTTAATGTGAAAGGAACCCACTGATTAAATTATTATAATAGCAGTTGGACTTTTAGGATTTTTCTTTTCCCTTTTGGTGGAAAGTATTGTTTTCTTGTTTGACGGATACCATGCCGGTAACAAAGAATCACTGAATTGTCTTAACAAAGAAGATGAAGGCTGTATGTGTTGGTTACAATAGAATAACCACCTTCCAGATCTCTTAAATCCACAATATATGTAGTGTGGGTCCTGAGTGGCTTTTGTTTTCAATGTCTTTTGTAAGCTTTTAGGTTTTTTTCTGCATCAAATGTCAAGTTAATTTACAGGGCGCTATTACTGATATGTTTCCTTGGTTTGTGGTTTTCTGTGAAAGGCAGGCAGCTGAGACCAAGTCTTAGGCTGGGGGGGAGGGGCAGCCGGCAAGCCCATAACATACACTGTGCCAGGGTCTGTAAATTGGCTGCCTGTATGACAGCGGGCCCAGGGAAACCTCTAGTCTTCATTTGCATGCTGAAGAATATCCAGGATTAAACCGGACTGATTTTCATACAGGATTTAGACCTGACATTTATTATTCGGTTCACAGACCTCTTGAAGGAAAGTTTGTTTTCCACTCATAGATGAAAAATCTTCTAAGATAAATAAAGTCGGGCTTAGCCGTAACAGTAAATAAATATCTTTCCTGTATTTCTTATGAATTTATCATATATAATTGCCAGACAGATGTTTGCTACCAAATTATTATATTTAGCACTTTAACAATCTAAAGAAAAATATCTATCAAGTCCTCACTCAGTCTTTATAAAATGTATCCATTTAATTCTGGAAGTTGATTTTTCGTGAGTAAAATTTAGAGACAGACACTTGATTTTTAGAACAAATTAAAAGAATATTGGGGCAGTAAAATATTCTGAAATGCTTAATTTTGTATGTGCTTCATGTGTTTTTATGAGGACAGAGAAGATTCTGGTTATACTGTAAGCACCAATTACCTACTTTTATATAAAACACGAAAATTATAAACGAATGCTACACGTGAGCCCTATCTACCAAATTGATAACATAGATAGTACATTTTCATTGCCAAATTGGTCCATAAAATATTCTGGTGTCTTTTAACATGTAGGTATTAACTGTCCGGATGAACACTTACAATCCAAAACCTTGGCAATATTTCAATAAACCAAGATTTAATTTCTAATGTTTGAACAAAACCTATTTTGACATAGTAGCAATATGAAGAAATAGGTGGAGCTGCTTTATATTTTCTGGAATGTTGATGTGGACTAGAATAGATTGCAAATAGTCATTAAGGCCCTGAAGAAATTCAGGAGTCCTCATGTATTAATAATAAACAGTATAGATTTTTCAAATGCATTGAAAATGTACTTTACACATTTAATAGACATAAGGTAGCATAATACAAATGTCAGTAATTAAATATATTATTGTTTCTGTCAGGGCATATGGAGGAAACACTGTCAAATCTGCTATCTATCTGAATTTTTAATGTGTCAATGGAACTTTTGAAAATGTGTTCTGGTCTTTGATTTCTTTGTGACTATTAACTGATTCATTAACAAATCTTAAATACGTGTTCTACATAGTTAAGATACATTTCAAGATACATTTCTTGAAAATTTTTCTTGGCTTGTGTTAATGTTTTATTGTATGGTAAATGTACATAGGAATCACATTTACTCAGAGTAATTTATGATCATATCCAACAAGAAGTACATATTATTAAAGTTTCAGACAGACTAAATCAATGAACTTTCTATACTGAGATAACAGGATCACATACAAATCAAGTTTATTAACCAAACATTTAATATGTGAATATAATGAGCCTGTCTAGTTTTGTCTTGATTCAATTACCATCCATAACATGCACACAAATAATCTGAATCTCCCAGAAATTAGGTAAAACCAAAGAGTGGAAATTATTATTGTGAAAAGATTTTGGTCATCTCGTGTGTAGCAATGTTTCTGCTTTATAAGTATGTAAATTGCAAATGTTGACATAAATATTATTGTAAAATGTGTCTACACACGCAAAGTGAAGAGAATCAAGGCAATTATTAGAACAATTCAGGCTAAACCCCTCACTTTTGCTTGCAATAGATAATTGAGGCAAAAGTGTTTTTCCCTTTGAATTATCTGGATGATTGCATCAATTCTTCACTTTGCTTTCTATGTGTATATAGACGTAGCAATTGTGTGTCTTCAGAAAGTGCTACTTTAAAAAAAGTATGCAAATACAGAACACATTCATTTAGGAAAATGTTATCTTACGGGCTTGCTATAACCACTAAACTTTTTGTTAATCAAATTAGAACTTTAAAAGGGAGGAAGGGTTAAATACACTTTTCTAAGTAATTATTTCTAAAGCAACATATAGTTGGTACTGAGATGTAAAAAAACAATTATATATGCATCATCCAAGCTAGGTTTCTCCAACCTACTCTGGCATACAAATGTCCCAGTCTCTCTCATTATTGTTTCTATTACCATTATACTTCCACAGTAGGCCCTGCTTGACTGTATGGAGAATATTCATGACGGTGTGTTACCAGTATAGTACTGAGGGAACATTTAATTGTGAAGGTTTGACCCTTAACCTGAAATCCTGAAAGTATATGTTCGAGAAAAAGGAATTCTAAATCCGGTTGGCTGGAATTGGGAGGTCACATTCAATCAAGGCAATTTTTGATGACATTACTGTCAATACACTTAAAAGGTATGGCTGATATAATGACTTGAGCTCACACAGTTTTTTGTCTTTTTCAGTGACTGCATGAGAACTAGGTATTAATTGCCTCACTGTTTAAAATTCTCGATATAATTCACATTTACTCACTTTAAACTCAAGATGTCTCTAGATCAAATTGTGGGGCTCTTTATATTTTCAATGTAATTAGTATTGTACCGTATTCATGACAAAAATAGAACAAGGAAAAGGATTCCTTCTTGGTAATCATTGTAAATATGAAGTCATCAAGCTAGTTCTAGTCAGTCACTGAGATAAAGATAATTTACAGGCCTCTGAGAGGTGCAGTAGACTTAGAGCAAAATTCAGATATAGCACAATTAGATGATTGTTTCAAATGCCTAAGCTTAAAAAACTTGGCGGACCATGTTTGCCAAATAATTCTGTCAGGCAAGCGGTAATGGTTTCAAAGTAATTAAGCAATTCAGCTTCATCTTAAAATGTCGCGCTCAAATGTCCATGCTTTTGTGGGTTTGAAAATGTGTAAGATGTTTGATAAAAAGTATCACCTAAAAAAAATTCAGTATATTATAATTTTTAAGCCTCAACAGGTAGAGAATCCTCTTTAAACTTGCCTTTAAAAAACATTCCTGGTAAAAGCATTTGATTGTTTAACATTTTTATTATTCAAGTTCTTACCATTTCTCACTACTCCCTGGAGAGGGGCCCAGGAAATATTAAAAATACTATAGAAATATAAAGGATAAGATATTTGTCACTCTCGTTTAAATTGATGTATGCTGCTGTCCTATAAACGTCACATCGGATAACCCTGAAAAATTACCATGAATCTCCATAATTACGCATATTCATGATGGTGTTTTGCATAGTGCTAACAGCAGACTGCGTGTGGGGTGGGAAGTGAAGGGGGGTAGGAGTGATGTGACAGATTAAAATTATTACCAGTATCATGGAAATAGACATACCAACAGTTTCGTTTTGTTAGGTCTTAGAAAACAAAAGCATATCATAAAATTGCATAGTAATTAAATAACTAGAAATTTTTCTCCTACATATTTCACCATAAAAAGTTAACAGTGGTACACTGCCTAGAAATAATCAGTTACTTGAAATGTGTTTGTATTTATCATCACCTCCCTGGGTGCAGTATTACATCAACTGAAAAGAGAGAGTGCGTTTTCACTTTTTTGAGGGAAGAGAGGGGAGAAGGTTGGGTGGTGGTGGATTTTCTAGCTTTCCAAAGTGACTGTGCGGCTTCTGTGGCTGGCAAGCTCCTGATGAGCTGAGTGCAAATCCTGTAGGTACTTTTCTTGTCTTGCGATAAATACGAGGACTGAGTTATATTCGGTAAACTGTTAAAAGGCTCTAAGAGATGGAAAAGTTGTCTGGTGTCCATCTCAAAAGCTTTTTTGTGCTGAGGCAGAGAGCAGAGTTAATCAGGGACTCTAGAAGTAATTATCGACAGAGTTTGGGTAATACAAATGCTTGGGTAAACAGCGATTGTTCTTTCCACAAGATTGTGAGTAGAAACGACAATAATGGTATTGTCCTCCCCTTCTCATTAAGGGGACTTGGGGAGGGAGCGCTCCACTGCAAGGCGGATGGGAAAATGACAGGCGAACTGGGGTCTGAACGACTTTCTCCTGATCCCACTACCACAAGCTCTGGCTTTTGGCATCAGGAGTGCCAGCTGCATCGGGAGAAGCCAAGCCTGTCATACCATCTTCACATCAAATCTTCAGGGTACAAGGGCTGCAGCATAGTTAGAGCTTAATGAAGAAACAAATACAAAAGGGAAGATTAGGCCTTGTTAACACTTGCATTCATTCGTTCTTATAGAAACTGCACTGGAAGGGTTGTTTTATAGAACTCATTCTTTTTCCTCGTAAGCAGAAAAGTTACATTGAGGATGCATTTTTTATATTGTAAATACACACGGGGAAAAAAAAAATCTTTCAGTTTCCTTGTAACTATCAGCCAGCATATTGTTTTGTCAAAAATGCCATTTGAAACAGTGATGTCCATGACAACTGTCAAAATTGGTAAATAAATACTTTTTATATTAATAATATTGTGCTTATTTCCACATAAAACATTTCCTCGCACACTTAAGTGGTACCATGGCATTCTTTCAAAAATATCGAGATGGGAAACTTTATCTGTTGTTATGGGATAACTGTCTCCTCTTTGGGGTGAAACATTTACATCTCATGGCACCACATTACTTTAATCTTCAAATTAATTGTGTTTGAGAAAGAGGAGCCATAATTTTGAAGTTCCTATAAACTATCCAGAAAGTTTGACAGCGGAATGCTACAATTATTTTTTATTGTTGTAAGCAATCAGTCAACTGTACAAAGGTGTATTGTGCACAGCTGCAATGCAAAACCTATTTTTGTTTATGCTATCTGTCAACCACTTAATATGCCGGGGTGCATTCTAAATAATATTATTCCAAAGGAAAAAAGAACATTTTAATAGAATAATGTACTTTGTACTCTACATTTTATGTTCAAGGCCTACCCAAGAAAGTTCATAATGTGTCCATGGCTCTTAAGGTTTAGATATATGGTGGAAAAAGCTGGGCTATTTGTTGTGGATTCTGAAGGAAGGAATGTGCCACACTGGCACTGGGATGGAACTATTAGATTTTTACAAATTCTCACACGTGTTATGTGCAAGCTCAATGAGGAGATCCTTGCCTATGATGGAAAACAGGAACATGGACACTTAGGTATTATTAACCTCAAGAAAGTTACTCTGTGTAGGTAAATGAAAAAACATATAGCCAAATGCAATGCGGGCTAATTACTAAAGAAATTTTTTAACAAGAAAGGCATTGAAAATGAAGTATACTATAGAAATACCTGAAATCCTAAGTCATTTTATTTAAACTGAATTTAAGACAAGGTAAATTTACATTTATACTCACATAAGGATGACAAAAAAAGTCATAAATTAGGTTTTGTGCTAATGATAAGTAAAACTTGTCATTTCACATAAAGCAGGAGTCTACATCTCAGATATTACTGCTGAATTATTTCTTGATGTTTAAGGCATATTACTTGAATTTACACTGGCCGAAAGTGGATGAGTCCTTTTTTCCTTTATGTGACCCGAAGGAAACCAATGCTTTCAGTATGGTGGAAGGGAAGCCCTCTGCTCTGTTGTTGTCTGAAGATGCTACCAAATTGGTGTCATGTGTAAGTTCCATTGAACTTTTTACTGTTTGTGGTTATCGTATTTGTGTGACATTATTTGGTCCATGGTATATCCACACCCAAATAGCAATGGGCCTTGAAATACTCAAAAGTAGCTTATACTTGCTAATCTGCATTCTTCTTAGTGCTCTGAAATCATGGATTGGGGTCATGATTGTAGGGAACCTCATCACAAATACTTCTCAGATAATGTGTTACAATGAATTCATTGATTAATTATTTAAATGGCATCTGGTATTTATGGGTGACAATTCTCATATGTTTGCAGACCAAGGGCGGTTGAATACTTAATATTGCTATTTTTATTTGTTAATTTTATTAGCAGTCTCTTCGGTAGTTTATAATTAAACATGACAGGTAGATTTACATGGTGACTCCAAATGTGCTTAGTTATACAATCGTATTAATATGGCTTTGTGATAACAAGTAGAATGAGGCTGCATTTTTCTTTCTGGACAACAGAACTTTTAAAAATATTTTGTTGATAATTACTTATGCTTTGATGTGGCCACAGTATAAAATTCATTTCCAAAACTGTCCAACCAAATTTAGCTAACGCAGTCAATTAGGTACTAGCAGCTGGAGTATTTACAGGACAATCTTTACCTCTGGAATTAATTATACCTTCAATAATACTACAAAATATATGTGTTTATTTGGATTATTTTAAAATGACAGCATGATAGAATAGAGTAAAATAATTTCACACTGAGAAGAAAAATTCCCAAAACAAAATTTGACAAAAATATTTGTGTATTTTACTGCAATCACATGTAAGATTACATGTATTTAATTTTTTTGCTGACAAAAATGAATGCCAGTAAATTTTCTATTTTAAGATATATTGTTAGAGTGAACTTGTAGAATTTAAGTGTGTACTAATAATGCTATGAGTATAAATATTACCTACATTTAATTGACAGTGATCTGGCCTCATTTTGGATTATAAAGCATTACTTAACGAAGCATATATTTTCCTAAAGTTTAATGTTAATTTGTACAAATTTGTAACTTTGATGAACAAAAATTAAAGAATAAAAGGTACTTTCATTTTGATGAGGAAACATCCACCAAGAATTTAATTAAGTTTTGTTTTAAAAATGAGTTGAACTTACGTGCAACATTAGCTGCAATAAGAAAAGTCAACTTTTCTTTTTAAAGTGTTGAAAAATGTTGTTAGTTAAGAATAAAACAATTTTAGTGCAAGTGAAGAAGTTAAATATATGACAATATTGAATATTTGGACACTGGATAAACTTATTTGTTTTGAATTATTCTTTTTTTTTTTAGAGATGAAATCCTTGCTCACGGCTGTAATGAGAATGAACTTGCTACATTGCTCTCCACTCCCCCTGGACCTCCAGCAGTGTGGGATGAGTATATAAAGAAGGGGGGCATGCCTGGGAATGGAATCATGGCTGGGCTGAGTAACAATCCAGTGTCTGCTATAGCATCCTAACCTCAAGCTTTGCTAAAATCAGAGCCGCAATTCTATGTGTCTCTACATCTGTTTTGGAGATGAAAAGCGAAGTTTTCTTAGAAGGAGAATTGACTGAAGTGGGAGATCTCAGAATTCTTTCCCTCTGAGCCCAGGCTCAAGTGTATACCTTCTCCTTCCCTTTTATGCAGGCTTCCCTAGCTTACTAGGATTTTTGGCATCATCCTTTCAGCTAAATCCTGGTTTGACTAGTCTTTTCTCTCATTGTACTACTACTTGGCCTGAGTAAATCAGTGGTGACTTTGGCATAGAGGATCCCTGAGAGGGCTGGCTTGGGAGTGAGGAGAACGGACTCAATCTCCAGCTTCTCCTCACAAGGAGCCAATCACATCGTCTTACTGAGCCTTGGGAATTTCATTACATGGCGACTCTAAAGGTACATAAAATATCACGTGACAAAATTACTAGTACTGTGTCTAGAGCATAAGAGAGGTTCCCCAGATTAGTGCCTAAATCTAAATTTGAATATGTCCAGGACAAACTCAGAGCTGAGTGGTTCTTTAGAACGGCATTGAAGCCCCTTCACCTATGACAAGTGAGGGGTCCTGCATGATTCTCAGACCAGGGCTCCACATTTAGCCAAACCATCTGAAACTGGTTTGAGTCTTTCTTCATAGCTGCAACTCAGGCAATACTTGAAAAACTGGGTGCTTAAAAGCAAACAAAAAGAGCAAAAGTTGACACAGAAATTCAATGTCCATTCTTCTTTCTTTTTTTTTTTTTTTACCATGGAAACTTACACACAATAAACTAAATATATGCTGACTAAATATACAAAGATGTATATTCAGTAAATAAATACATGAAGATGAATTTTAAATATACAAAGCACTGAAATTTTGAAATAAGTGATTCCAAGTTCATCACAAACTTTTTTTTGTTTGGTTTGGTTATGAAAATAAAGTTAGGAGGATCCTAAGAAACTGAAGCATGTTCTAAAATGATTCAGCTTTGAGTTCATGTATGTTGAAGAAGAATGACAAGGCATCCATCTTTACAAGTTGTACCTTAAAGTACAAGAATAAACCCTATCAATGCAGGCTTCTTGTACAACGTTTTTCATCAAAAATTCTATCATAATCTCACACATTATTTCTTCATAATACAAGCATTTATTCAGAATGTTTTCTTAAGAAACCTAGCCAGATGTTTGTGGCCTCTGTTTCATGGAGACTGTACTTTTACACATCGCCACCTGAATTCAGGTTTAGTCAAGATTGCTGACGTATGTAGGCCAGCCAAAATGAGTGGCTCAGCTGTAGGCATTCTGTTGATCTGTTAACCTGAATTTCATTTTTGACTACTTTTGTATTTAAACTTAAATTCCATAACCTACATATGCATGGGAGATTAATCCTCATTTGAGAATTAGCATCCTACTTTAAAATAACTGCAACAGCAAAAATAGTTGTTCATTTCAGCCATCCAGTTTTTCAAGATTTGGAGCTTGTCTCCTTGAAAGTTCTTCCATCCCACAGAGTGAACAGTCGACTTAACATGTCCCAACAGGAGAAGTTGGCAGAGATGCCACTTCATAATGAATGGTGGCATCTGTAGAGGGCATTGATTTTCTGACATTCATAAAAATTATGCCACATCTATATACATTTCAAGTGTCAATATAAATACTAAAACCTTCTAAATGATATTTTTCTAGTAAGTATAATACACATACATCTCAATGATTCAAAATAAAACTGGGTGATATTGATATTTTCTTTCTGATCTAAAATTTGTGTATTGAAATAATTATAAAAATACAGAGTTTCTTTAAGCTTAAAATAAACCAATGAAGAAGATAATTTTTTTTATAGCTGCCACCTCATGGTATCAGCCCACTTATAAGTGATAATGCTAATGTAAAAAATGTATACATTGAATGCTCAAATTTGCAAATCCATCTATAGAGATTAGAAAGACAATTATCTTTGAATCTATTAATCAAAGGATATTCTTTCTAGGAATCACATACATTAAAGATTTCTTTTATGTATGTAGGAAAATGAAGAATGCAAGAAAATATTTTTGTTTCCCCATTTTCCTCATTGCAGTTTGATTTTGAGGCCTCAAAGTACCTCTCCAGATGCTAAATTTAATTTTGTTCATTTTTTTTCTAGGAAAGTTGATCACAATATTAGGTCATTATTTGAATGTCTTAAAAGATTAATAATCTTTTAAGTATGATTTTTATATAATGAATATTTTAACTGAAATATAAAATTGACATGATGTCTTTACCATTATTTCTCTAATACTGTATGATAAAATACACTTAAAGTAATCATTATACAAGATTAAGAAACTAATAGTAAACTTTATGTGCAGTGTTTTCTGAACAATAAACATTTTTCAGAGTAGCATTTTTATTTTAGAGAAACTTTTAAATTATATTTAAAAAGACTATGTATATGTGACTTTTTCTTTTTTAGAAACATATAGGAAAATCTTTGCCAGTATTCAATTTTTTTCAAGTAAAAAGCACAGATATATTCTTCAAGCATTTTTCTCTCTGTATCTTTAAAAGGACTTTTAAGGACAAATTCAATCAGGCAGTTCACTATTACATGAGAATGTGAGATAACCACAGAGAAATAAGACACTAGGTGTGCCCAACTTTTGTTTACATCCAAAAATAATACATCATGCAACCATTTTTATTGCTGATTAGGATTCAAAGAGATACTAGTTAAATGAAGTGCCTGTATCATACCTCGTGTCAATCTACAATGATGTTATAACAAACTTGCATGTATAAATCTCCATAGTTATGAAGTTAATTTTTTCTCTATATAGCTCATTTTTAGCAAACGCTAGATTTTTCTTAGAATCAATTGTAATCGGCTTATAGTGTTAAAACGTTAATAAAGTTTTAACACCAAAAATATACTAGCCATCCTTCCCACTATATCTGCATGCCGATATTTTGTATTTCTGCTCTTCACTGTATACATGTTGCTCTGTATACCAAATTTTATCATGTTTTCTCTGTCTCTCATTCCCTCTCTGCCCTTCTCTCTCTTCCTTTTCTCCCTCCATTTTCTCCATTCTTCCCCTGTGTCACCCCATCCCCTCCCTTCCCTGCCCTCAGCTCCTGGCTGCAGAGTACAGTGAACGCATTAAGAACACTCAGTTGTGGCTGGGCTTCTAACCTTGCTCAACTCCAGCATTAGCAAAGGGATTCAGTTTCTTGAATTCATTAATAGTGTTTTGCCACAAAAGGCTTTGTAGTTCTCTCCTGAATATTGAGCCTAGCTTAATAACATTCCATTTATGTTAAAGACACATTTAATCTGTAAATGTGACCTTTAGAAGAATTCTCTTGTTTTTCATTAAAGAAACACTGCATTACAAATATTAATTATTCCTTGATGCCATATTTTAATTAACTAATCATGTGCTATTTGCAGCAATAAAGAGTGCAGTAATGTATGTGCCGTAATGCTATGTAATGCAAGATCGATATCAAAGAATCCACTGCTGCAGAAAAGACATGTTTGGGGTATCTTCTCTGGATGAGGTTGCTTATATAAAACATTTAGTCTAGAATGATGCTTCGTCTGGCTCTGCATTTTGTATTTTTAAATGCCAATGCCAGTCTGATTAAAATGCTGAACATATCGTTAGCCCCATCACTAATCAGTGAACGTTCACTGATGCATATTAGCAGGGTCCAGCAATGTGGTGAAATTGTCACTTAAGTGCTTGGAATCTGAACACAGAAAATGACAGGCAATGCCGAAGGTCCGGCTCCAGTGCGTGTCTTCACTGTAGCTGGAGTCACTGGAATGGTGAAACCAGTTTAGGTTCAAGGTCGCTGCTGACATTCAGCTGTCATGGCTTCATTGTCTGCAGGCCTTCTCTCCATTGACACATTCAAGAGTACTTTATAGCAACCACAAAGAGCCAGTCAATTGATACCATTACACTTCATGCACACACAAACCACAAGCCTGTTCAGGACTGTTGATACAGTCTAACATTTATTCATTAAGGGACCTATTGAAAATGCAACTTGCCCAGCCCCACTCCTCACAACATAGACTTACTTGTTTAGTCCAAACATTTAGCTACGTCTTTTTCAAGTTTTTGCACAGCATTCTCTAATTGAGGTAACATTATCTGCATTTTAATGCTACACCATTTATGTCCAATGAAAGATTACCTGAAGAACCCTGCCATTACCACACTCGTTTAAATATGGGCAGTCGTATAGAAAAAATATACACAAAAGATGTAAGCAGGGAAAAAGGGAGATATTTATTTGTTCTGGGAGTGCCACGGAAATCCAATTGCTCAGAAATGAAATAAGAGTCTGGAGTGAAAGGAGGGAAAACCTAAGCTTGGGTCAGGGAAGAGGCAGTGATTAGCCCCATTGTTAGGAGCTCTTTGAGCTTCGTTGGTTGTAAAGAAAAACCCACTAATGAATCTATTGAAGCTTGCCAGAACTTTGTGTGGAAGACAACTTAAGTTATGGTGCTTATCTAAAAAATGGTGGTAAAGCATGTAGTATATAAAACAGCACATATATCTCTTTATTAACATCACCTATAAAAACAAAAAAAAATTGTTCAAAGATAGTATGTTGCACAAATGACCTATTTAGCATGGATATGTTTAATTTACTGTGCCCAGGTCTTGAAATAAAATCAGTTAGATGATGACAAAATCTAAGAAAATACGTCTTCTTCTAGCTTAAAGATGGGGAAATAGGCAGAAATATAATCTCTTCTTGGTTTTCTACAAATATGTATAAAGAAAGATGGGTTTAAAAGTCAAAATGGGAGGCTTTCCTGTTTTGCTTATTTTAAACAAACTTTCATTTGTTTCGTTAAGGAATGTAGTCAATTGACATTAAAAGTAATTGACTGTGGAATAAAAAGCCAATAGGCCCATGTGCTGTACCTAGTAAAAATGTTCATCATGCTTCCAACCTATTACGTGATGTTTGCAACATAGAATTAAATTTGTTTTTGCTGTTTGATATAAAATATAACTAAATATACCCACTTAATTCTACAAAATACATTGTACTACCTAAGGCTATTATTAATGTAAGAATTCAATTAGACAGTGGCATATTAGAAAAAAATAATTTTGGCCACTCACTTGGTCGAGATTATTGGTAGAAGCTGGAAAACGTATACTACATAATATTACTAAGTAGAAATAGAACACATTCCTCTGGAGGTGTTGTCCTGAATTAAGTTTTGGCAAATACTTTCAAGGTAGGGAAGCCAAGTTCCAACACTGAATGAAAAGAGATCAATCCCGCACTGTCCAAGTCTTCCATGGTTCCATGGCTCTTTCATGAGAATGAAGTTTGCTACTTGGGAAGCATGATTCTCTACCTCTGAGGACTTACTTTATAAATAGGTGAGTGTTATGTCAGTGAATTTGCTCATTCTTTTTCATGAGCACATAAGCATTATTCCTGTAAAACATACTATTTGGGGGCAATAAGACTAAATGCTAAGCAGAATACATTTTTATGTCAAGCATGTCTTTACTTTTGATTCCTCAGATTTCTAACTAAGGCCCTGGTGGATTCTGTTGAGATTACCTTGTAGTTATCATGAAAGGGGGTCTTTAAAGTCATGTCCACCTGAGGGAAGGTACCATGGCCACAGAATAAGCAACCTTTCTTCAGGTCTTTATTAACTTGCTCCAGTGATCAAGCCAGTATGAGCAAAGACCAAATACAACCAAATAAATTTTATGTCAGGAAATTTGACTTAATATTGACCAACAGAGAAATTTGAGGATGAGAATTGCAAGACCTATATCCAAAGACTAAGAAGGTAAAGGGAATCAATATTTATAGGGTATTTGCTATGTTCCAATTGCTGTGTTAGGCACTCTGCCCAGATTCCTTGGTCTCTGCAATAACCCTGCATATTTTGTGATTATCTTTCCATTTAATGGATGAAAAGACAGAAGTTCTAGACTTTTTAAAAATCTCCCTACCCTACAAAACAAGTAAGTGGTACAGCTGTGATTTAAACCAAATACAACATTCTTCTGAGGCTTGAGTCTGGAGTACTTTTTTCAGCCAAAGGACTTAAAAGACCTTGACAAAGGTTAGCTAATGTTGTCAAGGCACCTTCTCTCTCCTTTTTCTTGATGAGAAAAAGAATGAATCATTGTAGGGTAGGGAGATTTTTAAATAACCTAGATAGAACTTTCTGTCTTTTCATCCATAAAATGGAAAGATAATCACAAAATAAGCAGGGTTATTGCAGAGCCCAAGGCTTTACTTCTTTTCACAGTCACTTCTTGCAATGAGCTTTGCATTTTGCCTTTTTTTCTCTTCTTTCCTTTGCTCCTAGAGAATACAGAGGACACATCATGTTTCATATCAGACTTCTATACCACACATCTTTCATCTAGGCTAAACAGAAGCAACTTGACTAACAAGTGAAGGTGGCTTGCCCCCCTACAACGTTTCCTCACTTACAGCGTAGGAACGTAAGTTTGTAGGCCCCAAACTCAGACTCTCTGTAAATGTTGTGTAAAGTCATTATGATCTGATATAATTCTTCAAGCTTCCTTCCAAAACTGTCTTTTATGTCTTTTTATTAATGGAATGGTTTTTTCCTAGGAAATTTCTTTTGAGATAAGGAGACAGACTTTTATGGTAAGTCATCCTGTTTTCCCACTGGAGATTCCGGTTGTAGAGACGGATGCTAAGTTTTAGAGTCGCTGCCAGAGAGGCCTTCTAAGTGTGGGCTGTGAGTGTGCATACCCGGTGTACCTACCCGACCTGGCTGACATCTAACCATGTCCACACTACTTTTGCATGTGGGAGTGTTTTTATGTGCTTCTGACACATTTCTTCAAGAAAAAGAAAAGACTGTTTAAGTGCATATTATTAGTTAAATAGCTTGGTCAATTTTTCGAGTATTCACTCATTTGAATGGCAAAGAAATTATCCCATCTGAAAATTAGAAAGGATATAGTGCTTTTGTCACAGACACATTTACTGTCTCTCATAATGTAATTTTTCTTTGTCGGTCCAGCTGTATTTTCAAAAACCATTCTAAATGCAGACTTTAAAAAACGCCTTACTAAAAATGACACCAAATAATATTCAAATAATAGCAGAAGGAGAGAAATGACCAGGGCAAACAATTGACTTTCCTTCTGAAACTTTGCTGAAATGAGATATAGATTTCTACTTTTAATGATGTATCTTGGTCAAAACCATTTTTTAAATTACATTAAATTTTATCTTAGAAAATAAAATTATTTAGGGGAAATTCTTCCCATGGTATAATTTTTATTTTTTACTATTCTCTACTAAGACACAGTTAAAGCAAGTATTATGTGGCGTGGTTCCTGTTAGTATTTCACCGTTTTTGGTGGAAAAAAAAATATTTTAAGTGTTACAAATAGCTTTCAGAAAAATGACAAACTCTTTCAGGGAAGTGAAATATGCTTTTAAGATATGCTTTTGGTTAAATTATACTCTAGAAGGAGACTTATTTGATAGTTGTATCTTATAATTAGTGAGGTCAGTAGTCAGGACAACCGTAATTTCTTTTTTTTTTTTCCACCCGGGGAGCTGAGAGACTAAAGACATCTGGCCCAGATGACTCTGCTGGTAAAAAGCACAGTACCCCTAAATTTGCTTTGTTACAGGATTCTCTGCAGAAAAACCAGAGAAGATGCCATATTCTCTGGTCGATGACAATTCTGCAGTGTCAAAACTGATTAATAATAACAATAAACAACATGTAGTCGTTTTCCAGCAGCTGAATTTTGTATCATATTTCTGAAGACAGTCAGCACTTGGGTGTACGTCACCGAATGCTAAACACTAATTGATCTGATACAGCCATATGCACAGACACAAATGCACGTGGTGGCTTGTAAGGGTTGAAAAATTACATTTTGGTTCTATTAAAAGATCTGTCGCTTTCAGGTCAGAGTGGAGTTTGGGGGGGAGTCTCCCACAATAGGAAACTATCTTGACAACAGTGGTGTTTTAGGGTTGTTTGTTGTTTGGTTTGTTGGTGATGCTTAGCCAAGGAGACACTTCCTTTCAGATTGTGTCTTCCAAACCCCAGGGCTCTGTTCTGGGCAGTTCGGCCTAATGGAATGAAGCCTGACATGTTTCAAGTCTATTTCTTTATACAACAAACATAAAACAATGGTTTAGATTTCTCATAAAACTCTGTAAGCGTGGGGGATTCCAACTTTCCTGGTTCTTTACGCATCTGTAAATAAAGTGCATAAAAGAGGGACACAACAGGATAAACCAACATAAATTTGAAATCCACTGCAGCATATTAAATGGCGCAGTCTCAGTCAAAGGGAGGCTGACCCCGAGGCTTCGTGTGGTTTGAAGCTAATTGTTTTCGTCAGGATGGGAGCGTCTGGAAGTCCACGGCTGTACCCCACCAGTAAGGCTCCAGTAACTGAGCCGGCCCACAGAGAATGGACCCACTTTGTAGTGACACAGCGGGCTCAGACACCACCTATTCTGCTCTCCAAACTGTCATGCATAACAACTTTATTGTGCTAAATTGAACTTGAAAGCAACCAAAGGCTATGAGAAGGAGAGGCTATGAGAAAAGCGTGCTGTCAGCGCTGGCAAAGGCTGACCTGGAAAGTAGGCTCAGAGACAGGGGAATAAAAGACCAGGCCCCATGAACACAGCATATTGTTTCATTTTAAAGTATGATTCCCATACCAGAGAAAGTAGCAAATGTGATGTAAATTTATTTAAATAGATTCGACCGCTTAAAAGTTTGCCAGCCGCTCTTATCCAACTTTCCCAGCTCTCTGATTCGTTACTTACAGTGGGAATATAATGACATATAGTCATCATTGTAACAGCTTCTTTGCAGGGGCACAATGATGATTAATAGCCAGCAGCAAATTTTCACATGGGCTCTGAAGCACTATGGCATTAAGCAGCCAAACAGTCCCAAATCCCCCTTTTCTGTTCCGCTGAAAAGTCCCCTCCTTGTACCTTGCAGATAGGAACAAAGCCTATCTTAATTCCAATCAGCTTTTCCTCATTCAAAGGGACCTTCTCTTTTTCATAATTGATTCATGTGCATTTTTTAGTGTTCCGCTGAGCTGAAGCCACTTTTCTCCTTTTCTCTCTTCTGTCCCCACACCGGCACCCCCTCTTTTTTTGAGGGGGTAAGGAGTGGGAAACATTTCAATAACAACAACAACAGTTAAAAAAAAAAAAAAAAAAAGGTGGGTTTTTTCTTCCCCAAATATTTGTCTAATAGATTTCTCAATTAGTATTAGCTTGTGCTTTACATTTAAAGGGTTTAAAGCAGAAATTAACTCCTGGAATTCACCATGGTTGGAAATGGTTGTAGTTATAAAAAGTCTGAGTTTACTGAAATGGCTCTGGTGGGAGCCCCAAGCACAGCCTGTTCTGGGGGGGCCTCTGAGCAGCTCCCCTTCCCATAAGAGTCTCGCTGCTGGAACAAGGTCAGACTCTCTTGCTCTGGATAGATTCTTTTTTTTTTTTCTTTTTTCTCCTCTGTGCTGGTAGCTACCAAAAAAGGGACAAACGACCAAAACGGAAGGCAGCAGATTTGAGCCTCCTAACCCATTCTATCCTTCTTCCTAAGTATCATCTTACCCCATAGGAATCTCACATTATAGTTGTGAGCAGAACCCCCTGCTCTGTTTGCAGAAGTTTCTCTCCCACCTCTGGTTTCCACCTCCTGTGACTTCAACCAGTGCTGTCTCGGAAGGGCTTTTCCATATGCAAAGTCATTTCTGTTTCCATGAAAATATAATGGCTATCTAGTGCAGTTTTGCGAGGTGTACTTTCCATATGTGTTTATATTTCTTACACCCCCACCCTCATTCTTCTATATGAGCAGGGTGGCCAGCCACCGCTGTGTGCTCAGGACAAACCTCTTACCTGCCTCTCTGTAATCATTGGCCGTACCCCCTTCACCGCCTAAGTGTCTGGATTTGAACAATTTCAAGAACTCATGTCTTTAAAAAAATAAATAAATAAATAAAATAAAAAGAACTCATGCCTTTCTGCTATTAAAACGGTCTCAAACGACTTAAACAAACCCAAGGGGTGGACTGCCTCGTACTCAGGTGGCTGGGGATTGATTTATACCATCCCAGTTTAGGGAAAGAATCAAACTTGGAAACCCGCTGCCAATGTCGCAGCACAGACTTTTCTCACCCACTCTGAAGAGGTCAGTTGACCCTGTATGGCTTCTATGATATGTGGCAGAAAGGAGGTCATTTGCTGAAATGAAAGACACATTACACACCAGATTTTATGTGTGACACTCTTCTTCAGCTGGGTCGCTGTTCTCGCTGTGAGCCAGAGCAGCACACTCCTCCAGTCAGATAAAAATACTTGGCCATATTTTAGAATAGTGGCCTTTCTCCTGTTCTGACGTCTCCAAATGGCTAAATGAAGAATATGTCCAACTGATACAGGGAATTCTGTTCATCATTTTTATTGTAGTGCTGGTATCTTTTCATAAGATAGCAATGTGTGGAAGTGGCATCCTGTATCTCTATTGTATTTTTCATTCAAAATCTCATGTAGGTGAGTGTAATTCCGTCTTGGGTTCTGTCTGTCTTCAGATAGAACCAGAAACTCTCATCCACATGGTGACTTTCCTAAGGGTTGGATTTTATATGTAGAATACAGAATTAACTGAGATGTGTAATATTAATATCATCTATAGGCAGAGAATTCTCTACTGAGGGCCACTGAGGAGGTTCATAATGTTGTTTACTCTTGAAAGTATATGCAACAAATGGACTCTGGTGTGCTAGTTTCAGAATAACTACAGCAAGACCTTAGAAATGTCCCACTGTCTCTTATATTCAATGGAAGGACAAGCGTATTAGAGTTATGAGCCTGCCTTCTCAGTGGGGCACACTCCCTAAGGAAGTCGTCATCCTGAACCGAATCTGGGCCTGTCCAATCTTTATCAGTGCATTTCAATCTCCTTTGAAGATAATTCTCTCAGAAATGAAACAAGTGGAACATGAAAATTATTTTGGATGTGCTCTTTTTTCTTTTAACTTTCTTTGGGGGCAGGGTATGAGTTTCTTTATTTGTGAAGTGAATGTTTGGATAATGTTAAAACCAACTCTACCATTCTTTGATGGTGATAGCAAGCTGTTCTGCTTAATAGGGTAATGGAATGGGTCAGCACTGAAGTCCTACTATATAAACTCAGTCCATACTCTGTGTATATAAGCCCTAGATGCTGATAAGTCTAGGAACTCTAACAAGGAGAACTGCTTCTCCTGACAGTTCTTTCTGTCATCCAGACTTTAGACCCACCTGCCAGTTATTTTACAAAGGTGAAGATATTTCTTTTCTTTTCTTTTCTTTTTTTTTTTTTTTTTGCAGTTTTTGGCTGGGGCCAGGTTTGAACCCGCCACATCCAGTATATGGGGCTGGCGCCCTTCTCCTTTGAACTACAGGCACCACCCAGGTGCAGATATTTCTTAAAAGCGGCAAAAAAGACCAAAGAGACCTTGTGCCTGATGTGCTAGAACAGGTTTGAGTTCTGTTAAATCTGATTTGAACATATTAAATAAAACTTTTTCTGATGCATTCCTATGCCCTCATTTTCATGTACTGGTACTACTATGAAGAAGTGTAATTAAGCTTTGATATGAATGTTTACAGTCTAAAGAGTTCTTCTGGAACAAAGTTTTATTAGATTACGGTGATGGGTCTGGCTGTGAAATTCCCACATTCATGAAGGGCTCTGCTTTTTACTTGGCTCAAAACAGGATTTTTAAATGCAGTGACCTTTTGGATGCTCAGATAAGTTGCTTCTTCAAGCCAGAGGTTCTTTAAGGAATTCCTAGGAACGTACGGAAAGATGGACCCTGGAACACTCACCTTGTCTACTGGCACCCTTTGAGGAACTGAAGAAGGTCAAGATGTCTCTTTAGACTCTGGTTTGAGATCATGGTGTGACCCCTGCTTCCATCTAGCATATTCCCCATTGTTCTTTCCATCACTCACTGTAATCTTCTTCTACTATCTATTTTCCTCACAGTGGAAAATCTGTGGATACAAACTCTGTAAACTGAAGCCCACGGTCCTTACGCAGGCAGGGTCAATTCCTTTTACACTGAGGGCTAATTTTGCTCGGATGCCCAAGATATTTACTTTTTGTATATATTTTATCCTTACCCTAACCCCATGCCAGCTAAATGCATATGTCATACCAAGGTGATTATACTATGTATTTTATTATATGGGGCCTACATTTAGAAGTATAAAATCTCTTAATTGGTTCCTGGACTGTTCTATGGTACGCTCAAGATCTTTATTCTGATTCTCCATGTTTCTCTCCTCTTTTTACTGGATAGCAAAACTCTGGTTTCTTTTCTAGTTACTGTGCAAAATAAGGTCAGAGAAGGTAATATAGCCCCCCTGAGATGAGTCATCATTGGTCTAAAACTTTCATCCTCTTTCCACTCTCCTTTGCCAGGGATTGGTTTAGGGATGGACATAAACTCATTTCATTTTCAAAAGAAAAATCTATGGGGAAAGACTTCCCTTTTCTATATAAAAATGACAGACTCATGAGGAGAATCCCATGATCCTCCCTGTTTGTAGAATTCATTTTATGCATATGGAGCTTGGAGTTGTGGCAAAATGACAGAAAAGCAGAAAAAAGAAAGCAAAGAAATTACAAGGCTGACTCACAGATATAGCGTTCATGAAATGTAAATTAACTAACTTGGAAACTGCCACTTGGAAACTGCCACGTCTAAACTTCTCATTGTATGAAATAGCAAACCTATTATTTAAACTGCTTCTAGTTAGGAATTGTTACTTGCAACCTAAAGCACAGTAACTGAATCCCTCACTTTCTCTCTCCCCAGTTATTTCTAGCTCCTCACAGTCATCTGATAAGATGGTAGACTCAGACTATTGCAGTTTTGATGAAGTCTGATTTGTCTATAGTTACTTTTGTCACCTGTGCCTTTGGTACAATGTTTTTGGTACAATGTTTAAGAAATCATTGTTGCTGGGCACAGTGGCTCATGCCTGTAATCCTAGCACTCTGGGAGGCAAACGCAGGTGGATTGCTTCAGCTCAGGAGTTTGAGACCAGCCTGAGCAAGAGCAAGACCCTATCTACTAAAAATAGAAAAACTTGCTGGGCATGGTGGTGGGTACCTATAGTCCCAGCTACTCAGAAATCTGAGCCAAGAGAATCACTTGAGCCCAAGAGTTTGAGGTTGCTATGAGCTATGATGACTCCAGAGCAACAGAGTGAGAATCTGTCTCAAGAAAAAGAAAGAAATAAATCATTTCCTCTATGTTTTTTCTAGTGTTTTATAGTTTTACATTTACATTTACAAAGACCTCTTACATTTAAGTCTTTGATTCATTTAGAGCAGGGGTCTTCAAACTTTTTAAACAGGGGGCCAGTTCACTGTCCCTCAGACCGTTGGCGGGCCAGACTATAGTTTAAAAAAGAAACTATGAAAAAATTCCTATGCACATTGCACATATCTTATTTTGAAGTAAAAAAGCAAAACGGGAACAAATACAATATTTAAAATGAAGAACAAATAAAGTTAAATCAACAAACTTACCAGCATTTCAATGGGAACTATAGGCCTGCTTTTGGCTAATGAGATGGTCAATGTCCAGTTCCATATTTGTCACTGCTAGTCGTAACAAGTGAGGCAAGTGTGCATCAGTTAGTCTATATTTGGTTAGAGATTTCAGATGTTTCATTCTGGAAAAAGTCTGTTCACAGGCATAAGTGCTACCAAAGATGGTTGCCATTTTGAGTGCATGGTTCCTGAGATTAGGATATGTCTCAGAGGGGAGAGATGCATAGAAATTAGGAAG
>CAUYRH010099019.1:0-48731 GCA_963574655.1 Perodicticus potto
TCTCTCCTGGCGTGGCTGCCTGCTTATCCAGTGCGCCAAGTCCAGTCTCCCCCTATGTCCCTGAGGGCCATGGCTGTCAATCTGCCAAACACTTAGATCTCCGCACTTCCCCAGTAGCACAGACCCGCTTTGGGCAGCTCAGTCAATAGATCACTCGCCCCAGGTCTCCCGGCGAATCCCGGTGCTGCAGCACGCAGGGGCAGCCCACAGCTGAACGATATTAACTCCTTTCCGGCTCAGCGGCTCAGTCTGGGGCCTCGGACAACAACACCCAAAGTCATCCGCACACTGGCCCAAGATCTCCCAAGGTAGTTCAATCCAGTGTCCAAGTCCAAAAAAACCCCGAAGACAGCCCCCAGGTAAGGCTTTTCCTGCGTGCAAACTAGCCGTTGCTGTAATTACAGCTGCAGGCAGCCTCCGACCAAACAAACGCACCCACCACTTGCCAGTTTTCCACTGCTTCGGTCCTCCGAGTGGGGTCCAAAAGTCTCTCACTGACCTCCTGTATCACCAAAGGGAAGCCTCTGGGCAGAACCCACCGGCCAGAGATACCTGGGGTCCTCTCTCCCGACTCTCGCCGCGCCCGGCTGCACAGAGGCTGCTACTCGGCTGCCATCTTTCCACACCAGATTTAGTTTTCTAAAAGTGATACATAAAGCCTAATCTTCATGATACCCCTCTACTTGTGGGGGTTGTGTGTGTCTCTGCCCCTACTGTCGGGGTGCTCTCATTCCCCACCGTACAATATGTCCTTCTTTCTTTGTCCTCCTTTATCCCGTGTAGCATTTCTGGGAATTAAAATCTTCTGACTGAGCCCCTCTTGGGAAGTGGTTTTAACTTGACTTCGTTTTTATCCAAAACTACTGAAGTAGATAGCACTATTACCACGTATACACATATACAACATATATTTTGCAAGTAGGACATCATAACATATATTGTTTTATTGTTAAGTTTTGTGAAAGGTTTTCTTTTTCAAAAATGGTATGACCTCAGAAGACTGTATATATTTTCTGTGGTCTTGTGTTTGCAATGTTGAACATACTTTATTACCTAAGTATCTGTTTATGAAAGTGTGTACATCCTGCATTTTTTACCTCTTTGTCAGCCTGTATCATTAATATGTTTTAAACATCCTTCCAGCTCAAAAATTTATCTGTAATAAGTAGTCACCTTTGGGTAAGTATGTTGAGTTTTGAGCGCATGTTGACTTTGGCGGCTTGGCCTTTAGTTTATATTATATAACTTTACATTTATGCATATGATAATTTACAATATATTGTTTCTTGATCCCCATGATTGCCTTCTACAGAGAAATATTGGAGAATATGTTTATAATCTTAGGGTAGGAAATAATTTCTTAAATAAGATCCTAAAAATGTAGCCATAAAGTAAAAGACTGCAATAATATAATATTAATAATATTATTAATATAAAAACTTTCCTTGTAAATAAAATACCATAAAACAGATAAACAAAAGCTATCAATTGAAAGGATATATTTACAACTCCTCCATGCAAAGTGGATTGTACTCTTATCCCCCCTTTTCCTTGCCTGTCTCCATGTTCTTTTTTTTACCATTAGATTGGTAAATATTAACATCTGATGATAACCTAGTATCTTTAAGGAGGTGAAGAAAGTGAAACTTTCATATATCCATGGTAGATTACTCAAGGGAAAGTACCTTAGAGACATCAGGCAGGGAGAGGATATTTTAAGGCGTATCACTGACAGAGGATTATATTTAGAACATGTAGAGAATTCTTGGAAATCAGTATGGAAGAAACAGGCAACCTAGAAGAAAAAATAGGTGAAGAATACAAGGAAGCAATTCACAGAAACAAACCTTAAATGGCTGGCTAATCTACCTAAAAAGACATTACCAATTACACTGGTAATAAGTACAAATTAAAACAATGATGAGATCCACTTTGCATGTTCCATGTTGGTAGAAGTAATATGTCAGTGAGGAGGTGGGGACATCCACATGTTCTGCTGGTATTGTTTTTGGAGACCAGTTTGAAGTATGTATTGAAACTGAATACTCACATACATTCTGACCCAGAAATCCTACTTCTGAATCATCTTAGTCTGCTAGGGTAGCATAATAAAATACCATAGACTGGGAGGCTTGAACAACTGAAGTTAATTTTTTTCTCAGTTCTGGAGGATAGAAGTCCAGGATCAAAGTGTTGACAGTTTTGGTTTCGTCTGAGCCCTCTGTTCTTGGTTTGGGTGTGGCTGCCTTCCTCATGTGTTCATCTCTCTGTGTGCACCTTCCTGATGTGGTTTCTGTATGTCCGAATTTCCTCTTCTTATAAGGATGCCAATTAGATCAAATTAGGAGGCTTACAGCTTCCTTTTAACCTAATTCCCCCTTTAAAAGTTATATATCTAAATACAGTCATATTCTGAGGTACTGAGGGTTAGGACCTCAACACATGAATTTGATGGAGACACAGTTTGGTCTATAACAGAATGTATATACACCAGAGGGACTCTTGCAAAGGTACAGAGAGAGACATATGTAAGGGTGTTCATTCCATTTTTTACCATAGCAAAGAGTTGAATATTACCTAACTGTACTCAAATGCTGATATGGTCAAATAAAATATAATACATTATAAATGAGTCTGACAGACTGCTACACAATGGAAAATAAAGGAACAAACTAAGTTCATTATATTAGATGGGAAGTCATTTTTCTTAAATAACAAAACGTCTGGAGATAAGAAGTTCAGAACCAATGGCATCAAGGTCCCAGGTTCTTTCCATAGTTTTATTCTGTCATACTTCCTTCTCAACTTTGCAGTAAGACTGCTTTTTATCCAGGTACCATGCCATAGCCAGGAAAAAGACGACCATGGCAATATACTGACTTCCTCTTATAGAGAAAGCAAAAGCTTTAACCTCAGCAGACATCTGCTGAGATCTCATTGGACAGAATACTTTCAAATACCATTTGAGCTGCAAAGAAGGCTGGGAAATCAGATGTCTTGCTTCCATTGCAGAAAAAGAGAAGGGAGAGCCAAGCATAGACTGTGTGCTGAATGAGCAAACACGCACTGTTTACCACATCTTTGTAGTTCAACCTGGATAAACCACAAAACACAATGTTGAGTACAGAGGGCGAGAGAGAAGTAGAAAGAGATGGAAAGTACAATACAGTTTGTGTAAATTCAAAGATCCACACTATAAAGCTATGCATTATGGTGTAGATATATGTAAAAAGAAGTTATGAGCTGGGTGTGGGGCTCATGCGTGTAATCCTAGCACTCTAGGAGGCTTACTCTGGAGGATTGCTTGAGCTCAGGGGTTTGAGACCAGCCTGAGCAAGAGGAAGATTCTGTCTCTACTAAAAATAGAAAAAATTAACCAGGTGCTGTGGTGAGCCAATAGTATCAGTTACTGGGGAAGCTGAAACAGGAGGATCACTTGAGCATAGGAGGTTGAGGTTGCAGTGAGCTATGACATTGCCATTGCATTATTATTATGGACAGAGCAAGATTCTGTCAGAAACAAAGAAATAAACAAAACAAGTCATGAAGGTTGATTGGAAAGGCACCCATTAACTATTATAAGAAGTGGGGAGAGGAATGGAACTGAGAATGGTGAGGGGGGTTGGTAAAGAATATGATAACAAAAAATAAAACAGGCTTTTCATGGACTATTTCCACCAGTGTGCCTTGAACTGAGCAGCATGATTGTGTCAATCAAATTCTGTGCACACTAGACCAGGAGAAAAAAGTGGGTCGGCTTGGAATTTGTGTCTGGATTACTCAGACTGTAAGGCAGGGCTATCATTTGGAGTAAAAAGAAATGTGACTCATTGTGTTTCTGACTGAATTTAATTATTTTACCTTTTCTGTGAGGAGCTTCATTCTTTTGAACACAAAGAAAGGCCTGATAGGGGCTCAGCGCCTGTGGCTCAATGGGCTAAGGCACCAGCCACGTGCATCTGAGCTGGCAGGTTGGAATCCAGCCCGGGCCCGCCAAACAACAATGACGGCTGCAACCAAAAAATGGCCGGGCATTGTGGTGGGCACCTGTAGTCCCAGCAACTTGGGAGGTGGAGGCAGGAGACTCACTCGAGCCCAGGAATTGGAGATTGCTGTGAGCTGTGATGTCTCGGCACTCTATCCAGGGTGACAGCTTGAGGCTCTGTCTCAACAAAAAAAAAAAAAAAAAAAAAAAAGACCTGATAGGAATGATGTAGCTTAAAGTTAGTAATTACAGCAGGTATTTTTGGAATTTAGGGGTATTAAGAAAGCCAAATTGATTTTCTTTTTTGTATGGAAATAAAGCACCCAAATAGCCAAAGTAATCCTAAGCCAAAAGAACAAAGCTGGAAGCATTGCACTAAAATATATTACAAGGCTATAGTAACCAAAAAAGCATGGTATTGTTATAAAAACAGACACATAGACTAATGGAACAGAATAGAGTCCAGAAATAAATCTATGTATTTATAGCCAATTGATTTTCTATAAAGTCACCAAGAACATACACTAGAGAAATGACACCCTCTCCAATAAATGGTGATAGGAAATTGGAAATCTCCATGTGTAGAAGAACAAAACTTGACCCCTATCTCTCCCCATATATAAAAATCAACTCAAGATGGATTAAAGTCTTAAAGGTAAGACCCACAAATATAAAACTACTAGAAAAAAATAGGAACAGCATTTCAAGACATTAGTCTTGGCAAAGATTTCATGAGTAAGAGCTCAAAAGCATAAACAACTATAATAAAAATAGACAAATGGGCCTCTGAGCTCAGGGCAATCCACCCACCTCAGCCTACCAGAGTGCTAGGATTACAGGCATGAGCCACCACCTAGCACTGTGGGAAGCTGAGGTGGGTGGATTACCCTGAGCTCAGAGGTTCAAGACTAGCCTGAGCCAGAGTGAGACTCTGTCTCTATGAAAAAAAAAAAGCCAGGAATTGTGGCGGGAGCATCCCTACTTGGGAGGCTGAGGCAAGAGAATCGCTTAAACCCAAGAGTTGGAGGTTGCTGTGAGCTATGATGCCACCGCAGTCTACTGAGGGCCACAAAGTGGGACTCTGTCTCAATTAAAAAAAAATAATAAAAATAGACAAATGGGCCATACTAAACTAAAAATCATTTTCATAGCATCTCAAAAGAAACAATCAACTGAATGAAAAGACCACCTGTTGAATGGTAGAAATCATTTGTAAGTTATTCCTCAGACAAGGGACCGTCACTAAACATCAGGGAAATGTAAGTCAAAAACACAATCAGATATCATCATGCCCCAGTTAGAATGGCTATCTTGAAAATATTTTTTTTAAATTTTAAAATATTAAGGAGGTACAAATGTTTTTGTTACATGGATAGTTTTATAATGCTTTAGTTGGGGCTGTAAGTGTGCCCATCACCTGAACATTGTTCACTGTACCTGTTAGGTAGGTTTTCACCCCTCGCCTTCTCCCTCCTAGAATGGTTATTATTAGAAAGATAAATGAGAACAGATGCTGGCAAAGACGCAGAGAAAAGGAAGCTCATATATTGTTGGTGGGAATGTAAATTAGTATAACCACTATGAAATTTCTCAAAAAACGTAAGACTACCAGATGATCTAGCAATTCCCACTACTGGGTATTTGTCCAAAGGAAAATAAATCAATATATAAGGGATACCTTAACTCACTTGTTTATTGCAGCATTATTCACAATAGTAAAGATACAGAATCAGCTAATGGATGAAAAGATTAAAAAAAATGTAGATACACACACAAAATGCACTACCATTAGGGCATAAAAAAATGATAAAATTCTGTCATTTGTAGCAATATGGACAGAACTAGAGGTCATTAGGTTAAGTGTAATAATCCAGGCAGAGAAAGACAGATGCCATATATTTTTAGTCATATGTGAAAGCTAAAAAAAAATGATCTCATAGAGATCATAGAGAAAATAGAGCGATAGATAGCAGAGGCGGGGAAGGGCGTGTGGGTGGGTGGGGGATAGAGAAAGGTTGGTTAGTGTGTACAAACATACAGTTCGGTTGGACAAATAAACTCTAATATTCCACAGCAGAGTGGGATGACTATAATTAGCAACAGTGTATTGTATATTTAAAAGTAGCGAGACCAAAGGACTTGAAATGTTACCAACACATAGAAAAGATAAACACTCAAGGTGATGAATACCCCAAATACCCTGAATGGATCATTATCCATTCTGTGCACGTAACAGATACAAGTGCCCCATTAAGTATGTAAAATATTTTGTATCAATAAAATATTAATTTTCTTTGTTGTACATCTATTTCTTTCACTCTTGTATGCAAAATTTGTAGATTTGACTTTTAGAGAGTCGGCGGGGGACATGAGTAGAATACACATGGTTACTTGGTAGTGAAATCTATTACTCTCTAGTTTTCTTTTATTATCTTTGGAAACAAAGAGTGTGGGAGAAAAGGATTTCCTTCCTCTCTTTCTAATATAGTCTCAGTGACTAAGTGGTTCTCTTTCTGGAATGAAGAAGTTTGGCGCAATTCCATTTCTTACATGGGAACAAGACACAGGTCTCTATTTTTTCTTACTGTCATTCTTTTATGTTTTTTCGGTATTCTATCCTTTAACCATTCCATTCCTAGCTCTTCCATTTTGGGAACATGTTTTCTTGTTATCTAATTATAAATTATTATCATAGATGGGATAGATGGCTTCCCTTGTTGAAATGGATTCAGTTTGCTAAATAAAAATCTGTGGACTTAATGATTCTTCATCCATTTTTAAATCAAATAGGCAATCTGTTTGACATTTCTCACAACAGCCCTCTAAAATTCAATAGCCTTTTGATTTGAAAGAGTAGAATTCCACAAAGAGAAAAGTGTATTTCCACAAAATAACAATAATTGATTGATGAATTATTTAGTACAGTAATTAGCATTCTATTATTATTATTATTATTATTATTTGAGACAGAGCCTCAAGCTGTCACCCTGGATAGAGTGCTGTGGCATCACAGCTCACAGCAACCTCCAATTCCTGGGCTCAAGCGAGTCTCTTGCCTCCACCTCCCAAGTAGCTGGGACCACAGGCGCCCGCCACAACGCCCGGCCATTTTTTGGTTGCAGCCGTCGTTGTTGGGCGGGCCTGGGCTGGATTCGAACCCGCCAGCTCAGGTGTATGTGGCTGGCACCTTAGCCTGTTGAGCCACAGGCACCGAACCAACAGGCGAATTTTTTCTGAAAAACTATTTTCCATCACATTGACTATGTTGAGTGACTGCACAACACCTTACCTTCTACTTAAGAACTTCAGAACTCCTGACAATTGGCTCATATGAATCCCTGTCAGGAAGAAATCTTCCAGCAGTAGTGACCAGCCTCAATTTGCTCTGGCTGAGGTGTGATTGATACCAGGGATTAACTTTCCAACTTCTAGCAAAAATATGGAAACTGCTATGAAAGCAAGAATCAGAAATCTCATAATTGATGTCCCTTCTGTTTGTCCTTTGCTATGATTGCAATATAGTCCCCTTTTCTGATTCAGTAGACTTTTTATGTTATGTTATGTTAGAATGAGCCTAACAAAAGCTTTGCTGCAAAGATTTGCATTAGGTGAATAAAACCCCAAATCTTTGCCAGTTAGCTCCAAGTTGATGCCTTTGGATGCAATGCAATGGATAGGCAGCATTAAATAACTGATTGATTTGATCTTGATTATGGAAAAACCGTACGACAAGTCCTCCAACCCCTCCTCCGTCCTCATAAACACCATCCTCATATGGCAGACAGACTCACACACACAAAACTCCAGGTTCCATTTTCTTTCCAATTTCCACCTGTTCCTTGAAAAGCCATTTCTTCACATTTATTCTCTGCTCTTATTCCAGTTTCTGCAGTAGGAAAACTGTGCAGAAACTCAAGTTTTAGTAATTAACATGCAATTTTATATGGGCAGTGTTCATAGGTCCAGAGTTTTTACATTCATCTAACCTATCAATTTAAAAAAAGTTTTCTGTTGTTGTTGTTTTCAGCTAGACATTGTATATCAGACTCAGAGCAGTAACTTTCTCCAGTCACATTCAGTCCACATGAGATACTTAAGGATGTAATAAAACATAAGAGAGGCATATTCTAGCTGCCTGATATTTTGAAAAGGGGGAAAAAATCCTTTCAGACAGTAATCAATTTCATTGTGGTGGAGATTTCTGCAAAATGCATTAAGAAGTTCTCGCCTGTGGCAATGGTCACTGCACATATTTTGGAAAGTCTCCCAGACTATAAGACTTTTTCCAGACATCCAGGAGAGACTTTAGTATGACAGAGCTCCTGCTCTGGGCTTAAAAAAATTGTAGAAGGAAAACTTTAGACGGTTCCATTTCAGCTGGATTTTGTTTCTTAGACAGCCAAGTCACCTAGGTTATGGAAAATACTAGTAATTATGGAGTGATGATAATCAGGAAAGCCTCCCCCTCTGTCTTCTTTTTGTGAAGCCTTAATTAGTTAGCTGAGGTATTGGTTAAGCAATAAGGCTACTTTGCTTCCTAAGTATCTTTACGAACAGGGCAAATTCTATTCTTCCTTAGATGCTCAAATTGCCAAAAGGAATCACGATAATATTTTTTAACTTTTGGGAAAAAACAATAAGATGTATCTCTGTTTATTCAACTGCCCTTTTGCGGCAAAAACGATCTTAAATTTGTTCAGAAGTTATGTCTTGGAGTGGGAAGAAATCGGGGAGGAGGGAGTGCTGGTGCTGACCTCACTGGATTTAAAAAGTTTTCTTTAACCATTTCCTTCTCTGCTATGTTTATCTCCAAGCCCTTCCCCCATTCCTGGCTTGTGCTGTGGCTCAGAATGAAATCTGAGTATAGACGCTGACAGAGTTTACATCTTCCAGGACATGCTGATGTATGTTGGAGCCTCAGATTTTCCACAGACATATGTCATCTGCTTTCTTCTGTCTCTCAAAGGCATAACTTTTCTTGTTGGACATATTTTGCCTTCTATAAATCTAATTCATCTTACGAATGAAAAACAATAAATGAAAGAAAAGGTTTTCCTGGTCTTTTTTTGTTTCACTGTATCTTGGTTCCTTTTATAGTCTTCCTGAGTTGTTCAGACGTAACTTTATACTCTCTGTGTTACTCTCGTATTGACTTCATATTCCCTTTCTGCTCTTTAGGCATCTGAAGTTCCACCTCAGCTTCCCTCAGTCCCCTGCTCCATGCAGCTCCTGGTGTTGGAAATGTTGTGCTTTTTGGCCTCCATTCTTCATTCTCAGCCCTTCCTGCAAGGCCTGAGAGTTATTGATCCTTTAGGGAGGCAAATGTCCTCGTCTAACTGATACTCACGTTCCTTCTTTGTTTTATTTTGTTTGTTTTATTGTGTTTTTTTTTTTTTTTAAGAGACAAGGTCTGACTCCTGGGCTTCAAGCAATCTTCCTACCTCAGCTTACAGCCACACACACCCACACCCAGCTCATTTTTAAAAATTTTTTTGTAGAGAATGAGATCTCACCATGCTGTCCAAACTGGGCTTGAACTCGTGGCCTCAAGCGATCCTCCCGATCCTCCTGCCTTGGCCTCTCGCCGTGCTGGGATTATAGGGGAGAGCCACAGTGCCTGGCCACATTTCTTTGTACAGTGGCATTTATACTGTTTGACCAAAATATCTGGGTATGGTGGCAGAAAACAATCTAGGTAACAACACAGACCTGAGGACTGACTTGGACGTAAGGACTTAAATTTAAAGACCAAGTTCACAGTTCTTCTGCGTCTACTCTGTAACTCCCACTATGGTCTCGTCTCTTCTCAGCCTTGGGGGAGAACTATGGTTTGTAGTTGAGACACTCCCAGTCAAAATGCTCACTTGGGTTTCTATACACATCTTTATACTTGTTCTGTACCCTCATTAAATAAATGGTAAACTCTTTGGACAAGCAAGGAATTTTTTTCCCTTTATGTATAGAGCTATGTATACTTAGCATTACACGAAGCCATACATACTATGTAACTCTGAGTGCAAATAAATGCAGGGTTCTTTAAAGTGGTACATACTTTCTTTGAATCCTCTAAAAAGCCCAAATCCAACACAAGTTTATAGCATACTATATCATTGTGAATGCTTTGTTAATTCAGACAATTTTCTAAATTCTCAAAGCCTTATTCTGAAGCTCCAATTTCCAAGTAATATACTCAACACTGATCTAAACACTGGGGGAGAAGAACATGAATGGCTGAAACACCCGAGACAACCCCTGCGGTCTGAACTTTCATTCATAAAACATACTCTGAAAAACAAAGAAACCAACAAAAAAACTGCCTTCACCCCCAAATTTCAAATTACAGAAAAGAAAGGCAGTATAAATCTGAGGACCAAATCCAAAAGTCCCTGTCCTACTTTTCCTCCTCTGCAATGGTGCCTTGAAAGCAGAGCACACACCCTGCCTGCTTTTGTATCTCGAGGACCTGCCACTTAGGGAAAGCTAAATAAACGTTTCCTAAATAAACACAAGAAATGGGTGTTTTAAAAATATTAAAATAAGGTCTCCCCAGATATGATGATACTATAAGACTAGCAGATTCAAGGGCACTTTCAGTTGTGGGAGAGTAACCTAAAAAGACCTCTTGACCTATATTAAGGTTGGGAGCAAAGAGTACAGGGGAATGATTCACACATTTATTGACCTTTGGTGTTTCTGCATCACTGTCATAATGTCCGTATCATAGTGCAGTACTAGAACCTAATCATCATATCTGTGTTTCCTGATGTGTATGGAAATGGCACTAAAGACATGTCTGAAAAATGTCCCTACTTGCCTTGGAAAACGGAGGCAGTATTTATTCCCCTTTGACCCCATGCCAGACTTGAGGGAGAACAACAAAAGCTGGAGTATGTAACTAGGGTGAACAGGCTTCTGCCTCTTCATAAACCCTGAGCATTCACCAGGCATTTGTGGGGTGGCAGAGAAATAAGATTCAGCCGGTAACGGCAGCACCCAATGGAGAAAGGGAAGCGTGATAAGGGCTATCATAAACAGGAACTCGGAGAGGAGTGACGAATTCCTGAGGAGCTTCAGTAAGCTTCGCAAAGTACATGACATTTGAACCTGATCTTAAAAGTCTGAATATATATTTTCCCAGCAAAAAATGGGTTTAGAAAAGATACTTTAGACCAGCAGTTCTCAAAGTGTAAATGTCAGCCTCTGGGAGTCAGCGAGACCCTTTTGTTGGGCACAGAAGGAAGGCCCATGGGAAGACTCTTTCAGAATCATGCCAACTCATTGTTGTGTTTCTGCATGGATGGTGCAGAAGCGATGGTGGGTGGAAGTGCTGGTGGCTTAGCACACATGAAGATAGGAGTGACGTTGAACTATACTTGTATTGGTATTCTTCTGCTCCAGGTATTTGCAGCAAAAGGAAAAAGGTCATCTTTATCTAAGCATATTCTTGACAAAATAATAAAAAATTATTAATTTTTAACAATATCCACCTTTCAGTGTGGCCTTTTTAAATATTCTGTGCAACAATAAGGGGAAGCAGGCATAAAACACTTCTGCTGCCTTTTGAAGTTCAATGGTTGTTTGAACAAGGAAAAGAACTTGTGTGACTGTTGATGTTCATTTCATGGAACACCATTTTTACTTGAAAGAGTCACTGACAAACTACAGTAATTCAAATGTATCACACACACTGTGGTTACTGTTCCATGAAACCTTGATGCAGTAATATCATATGTCAGGAAAAGCAGCCAATGGTAATGGATACAAATCCTAAAATTACACCTTTTATGCGAAAGTTCGAATTTTGCAAAACTTGTATCTGCCACAGGAAGCTTGACAATTTCCCAATATTTACAGACTTATTTGGTGCAACAATGGTGCTTCTCACTGGTTTGATTTTTTTTGTATTGCATAATGAAAGAGTGACCATTTAGAAGATGTATATCATTCGGGGAACCAACATTACCAAATGACCAATGCATGATATTGCAAAATCGTGCATGGGTAAAAGGTCCATTCAAAGTGCAAAAGACACTGACCAACAGATGCTAAAGTCACAAATCATGAAAAATTGACCAATAGGGTTTCAGACCCACATTGCAACTATCCTATAAGAAACTACCACTTATTAAATTTTGATGTAGTATTAAAGAAGAATATGCAATTATCTGAAAAGGTTATCAAAATACTCAGTCCTTTCCCAGCTACCTAGCTGTTAGAGGCTGGAATTTCTTCATATCCTTCAACCAAAATAACACATCAGGACAGACTGAAGATAGAAGCAGATATGTTGCAGTTTTCTGTTAAGCCAGACTTTAAAGGGATTTGCAAAAATATAAAGCAATGTCGCTCTTCTAATTTTTTTTTTTTGGTTTTGAAAAGACAGATATCTTTGGCAAAAAAAGCATATTACTTAGAAGCACACATAATTGGTTCATTATTATTTTAAATGAAGTGATTTTTTTTAATTCTCCATTTTAACTTCTAGCAGGTTACATACCAACTGATAGAATCTACCATCCACTGAAAGGAAGCTCTTTGGGGTTATTTAATATTTTCTAAGAGCTTAGCAAGATCCTGACACCTAACAGTGTGACAATCGGTGCTTCATTTAGAAGAATTAGCAGGGGAAACACAATGAGTTCCTGAGCCAGAAATAAATATATGCTTCTTTGAGGAGGTGGCTGGAGATGATGGTAGAAAAGGAAGCAGGGAAGGTTATAAAAGAAACTGTATGCCCTGAGAAAAAGTTTGAACTTCACCCTCTATTCTGATGGCCTTCAAACTTCCAGGACTAATACACATGGTCAGAAATGTATTTGACGACGTGAAACAGAACCAAAACACAGGCAAAGTTATACAGATAAACATAACCAGGATGGAGTTTCATAGACTAATACCTTTGTATGGTTTGATACACTCTGCCATTTTCTTTTCTATCATATTTAAAAAGTTGAATGCAATTCACTAATTTGAATTCACTAGTCATTGATGGCTTGCAACTAGTAATTTGTAAATCACTGCTCTACGCTGCAGAAAATCAAGGGCCCCAGATGCTTTCCCCAGGGAAGTGACCATACTTGTCGTGTTAGAGTGAGAATGTGGCGTGGAGGGGGGAGCATTTGAGAGGCTCCTGTAATTGTCCAGGGGAGTTATGGCAGAATGCAGCCTGAGCCAGCGGGTTGAGAGGAGGGCCTATTCTTGAGAGAGAAAGGACCATCAGGATTTGAAGAGAAGTTGGTAAGCTTTGGATGGCTGGGTTCAGAGGCCTGAGGGTTGGGTAGTGATGCCCGAGAAGGGTATGGAAATTTTATTCTTCTGAAGTGGAAAGAGTTCAAGCTGGAAAAATAGAAAAAAAATGTAACTTCATGCTGCCATTTCAGGAACATTACATTAGTCCTCCCCATCTTGGATGGATTATTAGGTGTATCCTTTTTAAGCCCAAACACTACACTGTGTATATCAGTTAACGTAAAAGAGCTAAGGTTCTAGGAGACACCATCTCACTAAAAACAATAAAGCAAACCGGAGAAACTACATACCAGTTTTCAGTTTCAAAATAAATTCACGAAGACCATTATATCATGAAGTCCCCTCAACATGGCCTAATTATATGAAAGCAAGGCAGCACAGCACATATGGTCCTTGTCGAAATGTGCCATAGCACTAGGAGATGTTACGTACCACTAAGAAAGTCTTTTCCATGACAATAAAACCTCAGCATGCAGAAAAATATAAATACTTTATGAGCCAACTGCAAGAAAGTGTTACGCTCATTTTTATTTTTGTAGAGACCTAATATAAATGGCCATATTATATGAGTGGAGAAATGTTAAGTCATAAGCATTCAGAATTTAGGACACAAAACCTAATTCAATTAATTTCCTTTTAAGTGCCTCATGTCAAACTTACTTATTATTACTGCACGTTTAATGGCAACAAAATCCTTGTTACAAGGCATTTTACTTGAAAAATACCAATAATTCATATGTCTATTAAAAACATGGCACACAGTTTTATTCCTTTGATAGTGATAGAGATCAAGAATCAACCTAGCTAAGTAGCCCTACAACATCACACACAACATAACAAACTAACTTGACATTCAAACTTACATCTGAATCTAACCATTAAACCATATGGCCTTGTACCTAAGGAATTACATTTCATTCTGGTACCAGCCCATATAGAACACTACTAGTTAAAAATGAACCAGGGCTAAACATTATTTTTAACACACATGATAATTTTCTTGTATTATGTACACATACACACATGAATATAAAAACACCTTGTAATACAAAAGCAAACTTCACAGACATCTGTGGGGAAGAAATACAGATAATGTGATTAATTCTATGAGAAATAACACAAGAGTCAACTTCACAAGGAAATCTGGTTGTTTACCATAATCATCACAAATCTGAAAAATAGATTCATCTAGAGTTAAACACATGCAAAATATCTGAAATCAGATATCATATAAACAACTTGCTGGTGCTGCTAAAATGTTCTCTAATAACTTGCTTGGGCAGTTCAGTGACCAAAAACCACTCCTCCACCCGAACTTGCCAGCACAATGTTTATTTTATGCTTTGGTTTCTCTGACCAAAAGAGCCTGAACTCATCGATGAAAGGCAACCCCGAACCTCCACGGATGTCACACTTGAGGGCTCGCAAGCAAACTAAACACAGGGCCTGGAGAAAGCAGCTTGCAGCTCATCGTTTGGGGAACACACGGTACCTCAATTGAACAATAGCAGTTAGCAGATCAGAGCAGGGATTAAAGACATCCTCCATCTCATTCTTTGTTCCTGGACATAATGTTTAATTATAGCCAAAGACTAAGCAGAAGTTTAAATGGCAAGTCTGACTTCCTGTTTTGTGATTTTTAATGATCAGTCAGCCCCACTGGATCTCAGGTTGTGTGGTTATTGTATCTATTCAGGTGTGTTCTGTCTTACTCAACAGAAATAGAGAAAGGGTGAATCACATTTTTATAATTTTATTCACACTTCCTCCATTGACAAACATCATCGTTTTGAATTAATCTCCTCTATGATGTTAGTTTTGTTGTTGGTATTTATTTATTTGTTTATTCCTTTGTTTAGAGACAGCGTCTCACTATGTTGCCCTGTGTAGACTACTGTGGCGTCATAGTTCACAGCAACCTCAAACTCTTGGGCTTAAGTGATCCTCTTGCCTCAGCCTCCCAAGTAGCTGGGACTGTAGGCACCTGGTGCCTGGCTAGTTTTTCTACTTTTAGTAGAGACGGCGGTCTCACTATTCCTCAGGCTGGTATCAAACTCTTGTGATCAGGAAAACTACTTGCCTCAGCTTCCCATAGTGCTGGGATTACAGGTGTGAGTCACCACACCCAACCTCCTCTTTGATTTTAGATGTCCCTGATTCATTACCAGTCAACCTTCTTTCAAACAGTAAATTACCTATAATTCAACATTAAAATGCACCACAGAATGAAACCAGTAAAAAGACTTGATAGATTAGTCATTTGTAAAGTGAAAAAGTTTATAATATAAACAATAACGTCATGTTCTTCAGCTATGATATTCTCAGACTTATTTTTTACGCCCAGTTGATGTTTTAGAGAAATTCAGTTCATTTCATTCACCATTCACTGAAATATCCCAGTCACTGTGTCAGTCTTTGGGATACAATCTTCAAAAACATGGTCTGTACTTTCAAGAATCCCACAGTTTAGTAAAATATAAATACACACATAAAGTAATAATGTGAGGGTGGTGCCTGTGGCTCAGTGAGTAGGGCGCCGGTCCCATATACCAAGGGTGGTGGGTTCAAACCCAGCCCTGGCCGAACTGCAACAAAAAAATAGCCAGGTGTTGTGGTGGGCGCCTGTAGTCCCAGTTACTTGTGAGGCTGAGATAAGAGAATCGCCTAAGCCCAGGAGCTGGAGGTCGCTGTGAGCCATGAAGCCATGGCACTCGACCAAGGGCGACAAAGTGAGACTCTGTCTCTAAAAATAAATAAATAAATAAAATAAATAAAGTAATAATTTGTGAAATATTCCACATAAAAAGTATATATGTGGGTTTGTAGTAAAATATTTGAAAGACTGATTAACCAATTCCTTAAAAGATACAATCTATCAAAACTCACACATAGGGAAATTGATGATCTAAACAGGCCTATATCGATTAAATAAATTGAATCAGTAATTAATAAGCTTCAAAAAAATAAAGCAACAGGCCTGGATAGTTTCACTGATAAATTATATCAAACATTTAAGGAAGAAATTATACCAACTCTTTATACTCACACCCCAAAAATAGAATCCGAAGGAACCCTTCCTAATTCATTTTATGAGGCAAGCATTACTTAAAAATCAAAACCAGATAAAGTCATTACAAGAAAGGAAAACTAAAGACCAATATCACTTACTAACATAAGTGCAAAAATCCTCAACAAAATTTTAGCAAACCAATCTTATCAGTGTAGAAAAATAATTATACTGTGTACATCACAACCAAGTGGGATTTCCTACAGGTATGCAAGTAAGGCTGGTTTGACATTTGAAAATCCATTGATTTTTTTACTTCAATGAGTTAAAGAACAAAAAATTCATATGATCATAATAATAGATGCAGAAGAAAAGCATGTGACAAAATTCAGTAACCATCGTGATGAAAACTAGAAATTGAGAACTTCTTCAACTCGATAATGAGCATCCACAAAAAACCTACAGCTAGCATTCTTATTTTCTTTCCTTAGCTAAGATTTTCAGAATGATATTGAATAGGAAGTGTGAGAGGGAATGTCAGTTCTTCTCACTTGATCTATAGAGTCAAAGCAATTCTAATTAAAATTACAGCAAGTTATTTTCTCGATATTGACACATTGTAAACAAAACATAAAATTATAAAATGTATGGCAAATAACAGGAGAAAATCTAGGTGAATGTGGGTTTGGTGATGAGCTTTTAGGTACAACACCAAAATCACAACCCATGAAAGAGAACAAAGTGGTAAGTTGACCATCATTAAATTAAACTTTTCTGCTTTACAAAGGACATTGTTAACAAAATGAAAAGACGAGTGGCAGATTAAAAAATTTTAAAAGCACAAATTTGATAAAGCACTGATATCAAAAATATCCAAAGAAAGGTTACCTTAACATGAGAAAGCAAATCACCCAATTTAAAATGGGCAAAAGATCTGAACAGACACCTCTGCAAAGAAGATAATAGAGATGGCAAGTAAGCAAATGGAAAGGTGTTCAACTAGGAAGCTGCAGATTAAAACAACAGTGAGATACTACTCCTTTCCTATCAAAATGGTTAAAATCCAGAAAATGTGACATCTGCACTAGAATGTTTATCTCAGCTCAACTCACAATCGCCAAGTTGTGGAATCAACCCAAGTGCCCATCAACACGTGAATGGATTGATAAACTGTAGTATACGCAGACCATGGAGTTATTCAGCCATAAAAACGATGGTGACTTCACACCTGTTGTATTAACCTGGAAGGAGCTAAAGAACATTCTCCTCAGTAAAGCATTACGAGAATGGAATAGCAGGTAACCAATGTACTCAATACTAACATGAAACCAATGGATGAACAAATACGCACATGTAGGAGAGAAAAACACAAATTCAAGTGGAGGGAGGAAGGACGCAGAGGAGGCAGGAGGATTGCTAAGCTCTCACCTAATGGGCACAACGTCAGGGTAGACAGCACACCTCCTCCGTGAAGGTTCAGCTGCACCCTGGACTTTGTCTTACAAATGCAAACAATGTAACCTGATCATTTGTATCCTCATATTAATTTGAAATTTAAAACAATTATCTTTAACTCTAAGAAACTGACCAGTTGTTTTCCAAAGTGGCTGGACCATCTTCCCACCAGCAGCAAATGAGAGTCCCATTTGCTCTGAAATCACTGTAGTATCTCTTCAAGCCTGAATTTTCTAACTGCAATTAGGGGAATAAATAAAGGACTGTAGTGGAAAAAAAAAAAAATCTGACAATACCAAATAGAGGCAAGGAGGTAAAGGAAGGAGAACTCACATTCATTGCTGGTAGACATGCAAAATAGTTCTGCCACTTCTAAAGACAGTCCAGCAATTTCTTACAAAACTAAATGCAGTCTTAACAATACAATACAGTGATCGCACTTTTAAGTATTTACCCAAATGAGTTTAAAACTTAAGTTCACAGAAAAACAGGCACACAAGTGTTTATAGCAGCCTTTTCACATCTGCAAACTGGAAACAACCAAGATATCCTTCTGTAGGTGAATAGGTAAACGAACTGTGGTATAACCAGATAAAGGAACGTTATTCAACAGAGAAAAGATCTAAGCTTCTAAGCAATAAAAAGTCGTGGCAGAACCTCAAATGCAATATTGTTAAGTAAAAAAAAGTCATTCTGAAAAGCTACAGAGCATGTAAATCCAATTATATGACATTCTGGAAAAAGCATAACTATAAAGGCAGTAAAAAGAAGTGATTGCCAGGAGTTTGGAGCGGGAAAGAGAGGGACGGGTAAAGAGCTAAATATATAGGGGATTTTTATGGCAATAAAACTATTCTGCATGTGGCTGTGCCTGTGGCTCAGGAGTAGGGCGCTGGTCCCATATACCGGGGGTGACAGGTTCAAGTCTGGCCCTGGCCAAAACTGCAAAAAAAATAAATAAATAAAACCTATTCTGCATGATACTGTAACAGTGGATGGACGACATTATGCATTTGTCAAAACCCATACAGCAGTTCTCAACCTGTGGGTCGGGACCCCTTTGGGGTTTGAACGACCCTTTCACAGGGGTCACCTAAGACCATCCTGCATATCAGATATTTACATTACGATTCACAACAGTAGCAAAATTGCAGTTATGAAGTAGCAACGAAAATAATTTTATGGTTGGGGGTCAGCACGACATGAGGAACTGCATTAAAGGGTCGCGGCATTAGCAAGGTTGAGAGCCACTGCTCTAGAAGGTACAACGCCAAGACTGAACTCTAATGCAAACTGTGGGCATTAGTTAACAATAATAGTTTTTAGTTAATAATATAGTTGACAATAATAATGCATATATATTAAATTATCAATTGTAACAAAACACTCTAATGGCAGCACCTGTAGCTCAGTGGGTAGGGTGCCGGCCACATACACCAAAGCTGGTTCGAACCCGGCCCGAGCCTGCTAAATGAGAACAACAACAACAACAGAAAAATAGCCGGGCGTTGTGGCGGGTGCCTATAGTCCCAGCTACTCAGGGAGCTGAGACAAAAGAATCACTTAAGCCCAAGAGTTTGAGGTTTCTCTGAGCTGTGATGCCATGCCACTCTATCCAGGGCAACCGCTTGAGACACTGACTCAAAAAAACAAAAAACAAAACAAAAAACACTCCAATGCAAAATATTAAAAATAGGAGAAATTGAGAGGGAGAGTATATATACTGTACTATCTGCCCAATTTTTCTACAAATATAAAACTGTCCTAAAAAGTCTACTCACTTTTTAAAACTGTAAATACATAGCTCAGAAGCAGAATATTTAACAGAGGGATAAAGTCTTGAGAAAGCAGAGAGGGAACCCCCCAAACAGTGACAGTAACAGAGATTTCTAAATAAGAGTTTTGAAGGCTGAACTGGAGTTTGCCCATCAGGGTGAAGGAATAAAAATTCCAGACCAAAAGAATAAAAATTCAGCTCTAAAGTGGAGTAAATACATGTACATTTAAAAAATTTAGAAAAATAATTATTCTTCAGAAGAGTCTAGAAGCACAATGGAAAGCAAACCAGCTTTTGAGATTAGAATCCTGTATCTGCTGCTGGGAAGTGGCACAGTGAATCAGTAACAGGGCAGATTCTGGCACCAGAATACAGGGATTCTAAGTCCCCCTTCACCACTTACTAGCTGAGTCATCTTAGCCGATTTAGATAACCTCTTCATGTCTCGGTTTCCTCATCTGTGAAAGGTGGATAATAGTGTCTGTCTCAAATTGTAATGGTGAGTTAACTTATAGACAGAGCTCAGTGCCTGACACACGGTACATGCTAAGAAAGTGTGAGGGATTATCAGTACCATTATGACTGGTGTAAATTATTAGCTGTGACTTTGGGCAACTCCTTTCACTTTCCTGAACCCTCCTATGAACTCTAACATGGGCTGATAAACCAGCTTACCTCAAGGAGTCCATGTAAGAATCAGTGGCAATAGAAAGTGTCCCAAATAATGTTTAGCCATCAATGAAGTTAGCAACTGCTATTCTAAAATATTATGCTATAATCTTGCATTAAGAGTTCAGTTTAAAAAAAAAAGTATAGAAATCCAGAGACCTCAGGCTTACCCCCAGTTAGCTGCTACAAAAGATGCCCTTTAGCCTTCCTGATCTCAGTTTCCTTACCTGTGAAATGCGGGGAGTATTAGCATTGCTAAGAGGAACAAATTGAAGTACTTCTGAAGTGTATAAATATGTAAGGTAAAGCAACAGTATTTCTGGGAAGAAACTGAATCTGCCTATTCAGTCATATATCACACATACATTTCATACGATTTGAATGAAGGTCAAGGTGACCTAAAACAAGAGTATTACCCTAAACCTACAAATAAATACAATGACACACTAAGACTCATTCCTGATTTACAGAAATAGAAGAAGTGAACAGGAACAGAATATCCAGAGGAATAGAAAATTTGGTGTAAGCTGAGTTTTCTAGTGGAATGAAGAAAAATAGAAAAGGAGAGAAAGTGGCCTTCCCAAAATTTCTAACAAAAGATGCCAAATGTCTGTGAGGGATGAGATGATGGACTTAATGAGGAATTCCAAGAGCCGACTCTGCCACCCACATCTACTATTAGTCCTTAAGGACTCGTGAGCAATGGACCAAGCATTGCCAGACAAACCAAAGGAAAAGCAAGGTCATTAACTGTCCTCAAAGAATTATTGTCTCATTGGATACATCAAGTCTATACTCAGAAAAAGAAATAATTTTGAAAAGTCAAAGATGTGGCTCACGCCTGTCATCCTAGCACTCTAAAAGGTCGAGGTGGGTGGATTGCTTGAGCTCATGAGTTTGAGACCAGTCTGAACAAAAGCAAGACCCCGTTTCTACTAAAACAAGTAGAAAAACTGAGGCAAGAGGATCACTTGAACCCAAGAGTTGGAGGTTGCTGTGAGTATGAAGCCACGGCATTCTACCCAAAGCAATAGCTTGAGACTCTGTCTCGAAAAAAAAGGAAAAGATGAACTATGCTTGGAAAGAACAGTGGTAACTTCCAGGGAGGGAAGAAAGAGGTAGGGGATTGGGGGGAAGGTGGTGACTTCTTCTTCATCTTCATCTTCACTATAACTGCAATTATTAAGAATCTGATGCAAATATATTATAATACCAATATTTTATTAAAATGGGTGACATTTCTATTTGTCATACACATGTATATATTAAAAATATACTACTAGAACCTCTGTAAGTTGACCACCCAAGGGACTGTAACAAACTGGTCAACATGTGGAGAATGGTCAACATAGGGAACTAGGCTGCTGTGCTAATATGTACATGTGGTGCATGTTCGGTCAAGGAAAATTAAGTCAACTTAGGGAGGTGGTCAACTATGGAGGTTCTACTGTGTTTCTCAGTAAAAATAAATCTTAAAATAAGAAAAAAGAGAAAAATGAACACCATGTGGTGAGTACAAAGAGTTGGTGGTATTAAAAATCACCAAAAGGGTGGTCACGCTGAACTACTGTTGGGGAAAAGCAGGGGAGAGAGATGTTGTGGGTCGTGCAGATGGGTAGGATTTTCATGCAAAGAAAAGAGGAAGAAAAGTAAATCTCACACCTAAGGCCAACCTTAGAAAAGACAGTGACATGAAGTTGTGAGGTCTATAGATGGGGAGGCATGGCTGGGCAGGATCTGAAGAAAACAAATGTTTCCTCTCTATGTTAAGATGACTTTCCCAAGGGAAGTAGCTCTCAGAGAAGACAACCTGGACCACAATGTTTTCAGAGCTTAGCGACATCAATTCTGCGGGGCCAGAATCCACAACCCATGATCCATGGATGCTCTTGGAGGCTGGAGAGACCTCGGAATTCATTTTGTGAATGTGTGCGATCCTCTGAGGAAAAGGTCCATAACTCTCACCATATTCTTAAATGGTAATAGGATCCCCAAAATGTTGAACAACCACTGGCGGAGATTGTTGGTAAACAATGCCCCCAAGGCTTTTGTGAACAACTGATTCTGATTCCTTCAGCTGGGCTGAACACCAGCACCTCTGTGCCAACAAGTTGCAGCCTTTGTATCAAAAGAGGCAGAAATGCCCAGATCCTGGACCTCTCAAAAATGACCAAAACTTTGCTTTAACCACATACCATCTTCAAAAGGGTAGGAGGTGGTTGGGTGGAGGGGGGGATTGCCCTTCTCTATTATTTCCCGGGAAAAAATGGAAGAAAACATGTCCCGTTTCACCTGCCGCTGGTACCACCTCAGGGCGGTCAGGAGAAGAGAAACTGTCTTTCATCACTACAAAGTTAAAAAAACAGACACGCACACAACTGACAGAGGGTTAACAACCAAGTTCACATTCCCAACCCTTTGCTCAGCTCGCTAGGTCATGTTGTCTTTCTGGGCTATATCTCCACATTTCTTGGAATTTGTAACCGACCTTTAAATTAACTTTTATGCACTCTACACTTTGAGGTAAAATTGGTTGTGAGCAAAAACAACTTCAAAAGTCTAAAGTCCTCACTCCCTTTTTGGACCCTAAGCACCCAAAAGACATTCTGTCATCCCCCAAAGGCTGGAATGTCTTCCCGGAAAGTGACTTAAAATGACATTTTTGCTTATTCTCATTTTTATTGTAATTACTGATTAACAACTTCTTGGTTTCTTGTTTCTCACATTTTTGCCTTGCAAATGAATTTTATTAAGCAGCATAGCTAATTATAAAACAATGTAAAATCTAACAACTGTTCATAATCGTAAGATCGCCTGGAATTAAAAAACATTTTCTATTTGAGGATGGGCCAAATTCCTCAGACAACAAAAATCAAAATACGGCTTCTAAGAAATTTCTTGACAAGCTTATTACGATGGTGGAACTAATCAATAAACTCTTCCACATTGTTTTATTTCCAGTTTCAAAACCAGCTGTAAAATCAATGTAGTTAACTTGATTAAATTATTTGGAAGTCTCTCTTATCTAGCTACGAGGCAGTGTTTGCAATACATTTACAATAGAACCTCACGAAATGGCTAAACAATTACAGAATTCTAGAAGAATGATTGCTAAGTGTACAAACACATTAAAAATCCTCTGTTCAGGCCAGTTTGCTGTATAATTCTGAATAGAGGGTGACCTTGCTTCCCTCAGAGACCCTTTGGAATTTGGCTCTTATTTCAGCCTCTCCTCTGCCAAGCATATAGAATGAATTAGGTGAAACTCTGCTACAGACGCACCCCACCCACAATCGTTTCCACTGGAGAGCTGAATGTTTTAATCCCACGGTTCAACTTCAACGTAAAAATGGCTGTGCTTTCAAAATTGAGTTTGACTTCCTTTAGTCTTATGCTCACCCTTTTTTCTCTTCATTCCAATTTTACTGCCCATTGAGAGAATAAAAGTAGAACAAATGTAAACAGGAAACCTAAGCAGTCTACATCAGCGGTTCTCGACCTGTGGGTTGCGACAGGTCGCATTAAAGGGCCACAGCATTAGGAAGGTTGCGAACCACTGCTCTAAATGCATGTCTGTAGTGTCTTAATTTCAGGGGTTCACATCCTGAAGGGGTCCCATTCACTCTCATCACTGATGGCAGACAAGGAGGCATCAGGAGCTTCCTTCAATTCCATTGGAACTGTGGTCCCCAGAGTGCGTGTGGCACAGGGCAGCTGCCCCTGTGTACTGACAGATGTGGCTTTCCAGTGTCTTTTTCTGCTCTCTCGTCCCCATTTTTACCACCTCTTCTTCTACTTCAGGTACTTAGAGCTCTCTTGCTTTTCTGCTTCTGGGCTGTTAAGAGGAAGCATCTTGTGGTTTCATTCCCCACGAGGTATAGAGTATACAAAGAACGTGGGCCGGCCAGCGGCCCAGCGCGGGGATCAGACGCCAACCCCACACTTCAGTCCCTCAACAGAGTGACTCAGCAAAGTCACTGAATCTCTCTGACACCTAGATTCTGCATTTGTAAAACAGGGAAAAGCCAAGACGACAACGAGGAGGAGGCACCCATCAAACTTGTGGCTCACCTTCAGAATTTAATAAATTCTAGATGGTTTCTCCTCCTTTCCCACTTCCGGGCTTATACCGCCCAGAAGTATATGTCTTTTAAAGTAGATGATATAAAGGAATTTCTTTTAAAAAGGGGATGTTTGGCCCTGAGCACTTAACCTGGGAAGATGCTCTCCAGATTGTGCCACTCAATGCTGTGTTGGGGGTGACTGTTACAGAAGGGAGAGTGAAAATCTCTCAACTTTTAAACAAAAGTAATTCTAAATTCCTGTGTTTCAGTCACCAGCTTCCCAACTGCAGAAAAACCGCTGCACCCCTGCAAATGGATTTTATGTAACAGGTATGTCTTAGAAAAGCTGTGCAGTACAGATGGTTGTAAATGTAATGATGTTGGCCATATTTGTTTTGTGGCAATCCTCTTAATTCGTTTAATAATACAGGTTGTCTGGGGCTCTACTGGGACTGCATATCTAAAATCCTGTAACAGTGTGTTTGGAATTGTTGGAGGATTTTTTGTGGTTTTTAATATCCCTTAATGGGAGGATTTAAAAAATATCATGAACAATGGACACAGGTACGTGCAAGCCTAATGACCTTCTCAATATGTGAGGTGAAAAGGATAGGAGAGAAAATTGAATTAAAGCCAAGAAACCAAGGTCAAACTATTACTGAGTGTTGCTCCTAAGCCAAGAATCTAAACTTTGCTGTTACTGTTACAGTGCTGGGGGTTGTTTTAAACACTAATACAGTGATTCCAACTATACTACTGATTCTCTAGCGAAAAAAAAAATGTAAAGGCTTTTGTTAGATAATTGGCAATATTTTTAAGCAACTGATATGTTTTACCAATAGCCACACGGAGCACATCCCTTACTAAAAAAGTCCATAAGGTTTCAGTGTGTTTGGATTTCAAAACCCTATATTATTGTATTTTCCTTAAACTGCCATACAAATAATTCATTTGGTAAAACATTAATTCTTATTAATGTTTTACCAAATCTTCACTTATGACATCAAAATTTAATTTATGTTAACTGTTTCTTTAAAAAAAAAATCTTTGGATAATATAGAATATTTTCAACAACATGAAGTTATATATTCAGAAGATATGTAAAAACCAATATATTTAACTTTCCCAGAAATTATTTATGTTTGAAACCCAAACTGGTTAACTAACATATGTCTCTATTGAGTACATGTGGAGAAGCTCTGGAGAATGGCAGGCCTGGTGTAGAGAGGGTAGCTAGGTGTATACATATGGAAACAAGCTGTCTTCTCCTCCCCTCGCTCTCTCTGGGTCCATCATGCCTCCCTCTACTCTCTTGGGATCCGCCATAGGACAATGGTAGTTCTCATCCAGTTCCCTTTGGTAAAAATGGTTTTAAAAAAAAAGTGGGGGGGGGGGACTTTGTTTTAACAGTTCTTGGTAAAGGAACTGAGAAAATGGATTCATTATTTCTTTTATGGAAACAGCAAATATTCAGCAATTATGATATAATATTAGGCTTTAAATTAAATATTTATCAGCATAATTGAAATGATACTACATAATCAATGCTTAACCTTAAAACAAAGCGCTGATACTCTTCTAATTTAAAGTCATCTGGCTCGGCACCTGTAGCTCAGCGGCCAGGGCGCCAGCCACACGCACTGGGGCTTGCAGGTTCAAACCCAGCCTGGGCCTACCAAACAATAATGACAACAAAAACAAATAAATAAAGTCATCAACTACAGGAATACTGAGGAGTAGGGTCCTTAATCCCTCCTAAAATGGGATAAAATACTGGGCATTCAAATTTTTCCACATTCGTTTTCTTTCTATGGATAAGAGCAGGACCCCAGACTTCAGACTCGGTGCCTAATGAGGCTTGGAATCCCAATTCCCAGGGAAAGTGTCTGGGACCAGGCCCCAGAGACAGGGCCAACAGGACAGGAGCTCTTGACGTGCTCTACTTTAATGAACACGTGTAAGCAGGTTCATTGTAATTAATTCCATCATTAGTTTTGTTCTTATAGAGAGCGAGAGAAAAAGCAAGTCTAAAAAAAAAAAAAAAAGAAAAGAAAAAGCAAGTCTATGAGGGAAAATTTTATTATAATTAGTTGGATTTATTGTTGGATTTGGTTATCTTGTGTTTAAAGAAATATTTCTTGGCATTTAAGGGGGAAAATGTGCCCTATTACTTCACCTGTGTTACCATTTAAGATACATCTGATGACTGGACACCAACCTGCAAAGATTCTTATTCAGAGCACCCTTGTCCTCTAGTTTCTCAAATCCCAGTGAGGCCAGATCCTGAACTAAATAATTTCATGAAAACAAAGTCAACACAATTACTTCTACTTTTATGCTTTATTGAGTGAATTAAGCATCTTAAAGAGAAATCCCCACCCCACCCCCACCCCAACCTTCCCTGGCTGGTGCTGAACAGGAAAGTAAAGTCCATAAAATGGAAAAAAGAAAAAAATCTATAAAATGCAGTCTCATTTCTTTAATCTCTTGAAGAGACTTCAGTTCATAGCTTAACAAAGTTTTTTTCCACACTAGACAATTCAATATTGCTCATTTCTAATAGTGAAAAGTTACAGTTCATGACAACCCAAAACTCAAAGAAATCAGCAATCATTCCGAAAGTCCTTACAAATTATCTTTAAGTGGAGGGCATAAAGTTGTGGGAACAGCCACCAAAAACAGCTATCGGCAGATTGATTCATCAGCACTCAGTGGGTTAATTAAGAAACAAAGATACCAAGAACACACACAATTATGACCGGCCTGGCTTTGCTTATTCAGTCTCAGTCGGAGACCACAACTTCTTTCAAATAACCCCAGTTTATTTTCGAAAAAAAAAAAAAAAATCCCATCTTAGACAGGATACGGGGGAGGAGCTAAGGGGTGATGTTTTACACATGCACATCTGGATAGAGTCCAGTTATTTCCCTTAAACATTCCCCCAGTTGTTTTCATTTTGCTCCATGCTTTGGCATTCATAAATTTGTGAGATTAATTGTGTGTCAGCAGTCTGCAGGCCTGGAGCTGGGCACCACTTTAATAGCAATACAGCTACAAAACAGCTCTGTAAAGAAATACATTCACATTTTTAAAAAGGAAAGGACAGCCACATAGTTCATTTCTGTTTAATATCATGGCAATGACACTGTACATAAAGAAGGTGGTGTAACCTCTGAGAGAACTTCCTTGATAGCAATATATATTTATAAGTGTGTGTGTGTGTGTGCGCGCCCATATACATATATCCCATATATGTATCTAGGCATATTTATACTCATATATATTATACGTACTGGCATGCATCAATTTGACTGTTTTAAAGCATAGAAAGGATTCATTAAGAAGTACAATGGAGAGTTCAGGGCTGGGCATCTGTGTTCCTTGTTTACATCTGATCATTTTGAAGGGAAGGTCAAAAAATGGCGTCCCTCATCCTGGAAATGTGCCCGGATTATAATCACCTTTGCCAAAGGCACCGACACATCTTAGAGACGATGAAAACCATCTTTGTTTTTGACTGCACTTTGAGAAGTCTCCCATACTTTTCAAACTACTATATGAAAAGTGAAACTAGAAGCCCCAGCCCTGAGGAGTAGAGCTTATGAACAATGAGCTCAATGAGGGAACAGCTACATTCCCCAGGGCCCAGCAAAATGGCTGCCCTTGGTAAGTGCTGAGTAAATGCTGACTGACAGTGAAATAACTACATTTTCAGTGTTCGTAAGCAGATAACTTATTCTTGATTGATGCTATCTTGCATTGCATCCATGACTAGGAAATAAACTTATCAGATGCTGTGATGTTTTCACACGTAAATACCACATAACAAAGGCAATAGGTGGGGCAAATTTCCAGATACATAACTGAGCAGAATGTTCTAGATTAAAGTTCTGGGATTAGTAACATCCCTATGGGAAGGAAACTGGAAGCTTCTCCTCTAACCCTCTACAAAACAGAAAACATACAGCTATTGGAAAAGTGTTGAGTGTTCTACTGGAAAATAATTAGAATTGGAATAAATCGTATGCAACTCCTGCGGAAAAAGGAAGAAAGAAAGCTTTTAAACTCTTCTGTTTTTCTTCAAGTATGCTGTCAATATAGACGTGAAGTTTTACCTAAATCAAACCATAATCTAGCAGTAAGCCCCTAAGTATATAAGCAACAAAATGTATTGCAGGTATTGCAATAGCCCCACTTGTCCTTACTTATCAGAACCCTTTTTATATAATTATATTGGAAGGCCGCTGAGAAAGATCACACATTCTTCTTTAGACTCAGTCTCCTCTTGTCACAGTGACAATCAGGCACCACCAGTAATAAACTAAACAGTATGGATTCTAGTCCAGACAGAAGGATGCTTTCTACTAATGCAAAATCAGAGTTGACGTTCTGAAAGTAGGTTCCACAAACCAACAGCTTCAGCACTCTGTCCTCAAATCCAGTTTCATTCAAAGTGCACACATTATAACTACTACGACTGGCCTGGATTTACAGCGGTAGGTTATCCCACAGCTCTGAGCATTCCTTAGACTTTAGGCTAAAAGAGGTTCACTGTTACTGCTCTATTTTATGGATCGAGACATAAAGTGATAGTCATGTCAATGGAGCTGAAAAAATGGCTTCGATTTTGCTGACCACATTTCACTCCATAAAGTGACCCCTGATCCCCCTGCACTCTAGCTTCTACCCATAATATCCTATTGGCAGTGAAATCCTAAAGATCGCTGATAGTCAGCTGACAGTCAAACCCAGGGACTTATTCTTATTTCCTCTCATTGATATCTGCATTGCATCAGTTTAAAGCTGTATTAATAGTAAACCAGGGTACATTTTCTGTCTGTCTGTCTGTTTCCCTCTCTTCGCCACCGTGGCATGCAATGTGTTACCATCTTGCTGCTCTGACTGCCTTGCCTCTGTTCGTTCCATCCCTACTTCACTTCTGGATCTTTCTGTTCTGTCTTCTGTGATCTTCACTTTAGAAGGATATATACATAATTTACTCTTGTACTTTCAGAATGCCATACAGTTCCAAGCACATGGTAAATACTCAATATACATTGTCGATAAATGAGTAAAATGACTTTCCATGGAAGGATAAGTCTCTGGACATCCGGACACTTTCTCAAGTTTTAGGTTTATTTGTCATCACCAACGTGTTGGACTGGAATTGGATTACTTTTGTATTCACCTGACTATTACAGTCGTGCACCAGGTAGCATTTCAGTCAATAGACCGCACACACATACAATGGTGGTCCCATAAGATTACAAGACCAGGCTCAGCGCCTGTGGCTCAACAGGCTAAGGCGCCAGCCACGTACACTTGAACTGGCGGGTTCGAATCCAGCCCGGGCCTGCCAAACAACAATGACGGCTGCAACCAAAAAATGGCCAGGTGTTGTGGCGGGCGCCTGTAGTCCCAGCTACGTGGGAGGTGGAGGCAGGAGATTCGCTTGAGCCCAGGAATTGGAGGTTGCTGTGAGCTGTGATGCCACAGCACTCTATCCAGGGTGACAGCTTGAGGCTCTGTCTCAAAAAAAGATTACAAGACCATATTTTCACTGTCCCTTTTCTGTAGTTAGCTACACAAATACGTCCCACTGTGTTACAACTGCCCACAGCATTAGGTACAATAACAAGCTCTATGACTGTGGAGTAGGCTATACCATCTAGGTTTGTGTATTACACTCTGCCATAGTAACAAAATGAAGAAATACCCAAACAACACAGTTCTCAGAATATGGTTCCTCCCTTAAGCAACACATGATTGTATATTCACATTCAGGAATGTGACAAAAAAGAGAAAAAGAAACCCGTTGCCTAATTCCATATGGCAACACCGAAAAGGTGTGTGTCCTTCATGAAGAACCACTGGAGATATGTCTCTCAGACTGTTTGTCTTTGGGTACCCAAACAACTAACTGTCAGCATTTCCTCCAGGTTAGCTGGAAAGTACACTCAAAGCCAAAGTGCTTTATAGTGCAAATTTACGTATCTTTTATTAATAACATCACATCTCCCACTCTTATTATCTTATCCTCCAATTTTGTTTCTTACTTATCTTATATTTCTGGGTCCCCACAAGTAGGTAATAAAGCCTCTTATCATAAACTTCTTTCTGAACCTTTTTATCTATCCACTCAATTGCAGAAAGTACAGTAATCCCCCCTTATCAGCAGGGGATACATCATTCCAAGACCCCCAATGAATACCTGAACCCTGAGATAATAGAAACCCTGCATACCTCATGTTTTTTCCCATACATACGTACAACTATGACAAAGTTGACTTTATGAATTAGGTACAGTAAGAGGTCAAAAACAATAATGAATAATAAAATAGCACAATTACAGCAGTGTACTGTAATAAAACTCATGTGGATATGGTCTATCTAAAATATTACTATATCTATTTTTCTCCTCTCCAACCTTCCTTCCTTTAATGAATCCACATAGATAAGTCTTGCTATTATTTTGAGTCGGTTGCTGTCCAGACCAAAAACTTTCTAGGGTTTTCCACTGAGAAGTGAATCAGTCTAGCATTCAAAACCTTTCACAATTTCTCCTCAGCCTAACTTTTTTCACTCTGTATTAATTATCTTTTGCTGCATAACAAATTGTCCCCAGACTTAGCAGCTTCGAGCAACAAACATTGATTATCTCCTAGTTTCCGTCAGTCAGGAGTCTATAAATGGCCTACGTGGGTGATTCTAGCTAGGGTCTCCCCCAGATTGCGGCCGGGCTGATGGCTGCAGCTGACAAAGCTCCTCTCAGGAAGGATGTTTACAAGCTGATTCACCTGGCTACTGAGAGACTCCAGCTCCTGCCTGGTGGGTACTAGTTTTCTATCACTGCTGTCAAAAAAAGTACCACACATTTGGTGGCTTAAAGCAATGCAAATTTATTCGCTCACAGTTCTAGACATCATAAATCTAAAGTGGGTCGACAGACCTGCATTCCTTTTGGAGGCTCTAGGGGGAATTTTTTCTTTTCTTTTCCCGCCTCTAGAGGCTACTTGCATTCCTCAGCTCATGGCCCCTTTTCTCCATCTTCAGAGCCACATGTGAAGCATCTTCCCTCCTCTCTGCTTTCTGCTTCCACCCTGTATCTTCTTTCTGAGTCTACTGCCTCGCTCTTATACGAACCCTGTGATTACTCTGGGTTTATCTAGATAATAATCCAAGATAATCAACCCGTCTCAAAATCTTTAACTTACTCACAAATCACATGTGTACAGCCCCTTCTACCACAGGTTCTAGGGATTCGACTACGGACATCTGGAGAGGATTGGAGAGGATATTATCTGGCCTGCCACAATGACAGAGACCAGCCCTGGCACAGCATGGGAGGGGATTGTACAGGTACGTGTACAGAGATCCTTGGGCTCTGCCTACCGCGAAACCTATCTTCTACCCTCTCCCAGCCACAAGAAACCTTTGAACTAGACCTGTCCCATTTTCACTTATCATTAAAATATACAAATATGTGATAAATGCAAATAATAAAAGGTCAATAGCATGGTAGGGAGTATAAGGGTACACTCTCAATACTGTCATATTTTTTTCAACTTTTAAATGTTTGACATTTTTCATAATACAATGCTAGGAGAAAGGTGCATCTTAGCTCTCCTCCCCTTAATAAAATCTGCTTCCTCACTGTTGCTGTTCAGAAAAATCTCCTTTGTCTAGTTTCTTGTTTGCACTTATTGTCTATCCTACTCAATTAGCCTCACATACTATGGGCTTTCTAATGTCACTGAAATTAAACATACGAATGGATACTTCTGTCGGAGACTGTCAGGTCTTCAGGAAATAGTCTTTATTTCTCCAGGGCACAACCTATAACTGTAGTTAAGTATTCAGTGATTATTAATGAATAAATCACTGCCAATAGGTTTTGAGGGGCTAAAATACATGATTTCCGTTTACTTGTAATCACTTTTGGAAGTTAAAGAGGAAACTCAAAGTGTACACATGATGGATAAAAAAGGATTATTGTTTGCAAATAAAGATATTACTGAATCACTGTCAGGACATGTACTTCCTGTTATTTTTCCAAAAGTGGGAATACATTTCTACTGATCTAGTCAGACTCAGCACCTTGTCTCTCGTGCGAACAATAATGGCAATTTGAAAGGTATTTGACCTAAGTCAGGAAAAAGTGTATGGCGATGAGATTGACAGACTATTATAAATATAATCCCTGCTACTTGTTTTGTTAGAATGCTGCATGCGTTAATGAACTAAATTTACTCCATATGAAATAAGATGCTAATTTTTAAAAATTAGTATATCCACACCTTAATGGTGATCTTACTATTCTAAGATAGTAGATATTCTAGTCTACATTCTTACTATTATATACTAAGATATAAAGCCACTTAGATAAATTTCCAAACCATTTAGTAATATCTTATTCAGAAAATTTCTGTTAATATCCATTATGACTTCATATTGTAAGTTCTTCTTATGTTAGAGAATAAACTTGAAACTCAGCAATATCCTTCATCCATTTATGAAAAACACAAAAGTAAAAACAAATCATCTATCTGCAGTCTGTATACCATAACCAGGATAGTCCACCCATCTTTCCTCACCAGACAGTGTTCTCACTAGACACTTTTGCACTCTTTCTCTGGTAAGGTAAATTCACAAGTAATGTTAAATTGTAAGAAAAGGAAACATTAAGCACGACACCAACTCTAACACTAAGGCATTTGTTCAAAACTGTCAGCCAAGGAGGATAAATCAACAAGGTGTAACTTGTCAGTTCCTTCTAAGCCAAACAGCAAAAACCAAGAGTTGGTATCCAAGTTTCAGATGCTGCCAAGGAAAAAGAAGTGTTTTCTGGTCTGAAATCTTCTCCAATCACTGGTGGACACATTTATTTCAAAACAGAGTATATTCACAATGGACCCACAGTTAAGGAGGACAGACCAAAAAACCTTATATTTAAAACTTAAACTTATGCTCCATTAATTTACATTTCCTTCCTGAGGTGATGAATGCAAGCCCAGGAAAAAAGGAGAAAAAATTCATTCTATACTCACTCATCAAATTTGTTTAAGGTGCGACCATAGTGCTTTTAAGAAATATTCTCTAGTATCAGAAAGCATACACACCATTTTCCTGAGAGCATATTTTGTAAAGAAATGCATCATTTTTAAAACAGAGCTAGTTTTTCTTATGATGTACTATTATGGTATCCCCATTCCTGCATTATGATTTCAAGTTCAGCATTTGAGATGCTAATTTCCTCTTAGATATTGGCTTTGGAATACTAATGTGCTGGCTTGGTCCTGGTCATTTATGATCCAGAACCTTTAAACTGTAGTTATCTCCAGTTATGGATGAACAAGCTTTATATGCATTTCATAAATATAAAATTGTAGACCAAGCAAGATTAATGAATATTATACCTTTGAAAGGCAAACGTAAGAGCTAGGAATTATCTAACCTATTAACCCTCAATGCTAATACTTTTAATGACAAGCAAATAATTCTATTCCCCTTTTAATTTACCCTGAAACCATTCCTTGGAATTAGACACTCTTCCTGGTTAGTTTCAGAATTTAAAACACTCTTTTGAGACTAAGTTTTATATTTTTGATTGGACATCTTTGCCTGCATGACTCACATGTATGTGAATCTCAATACGTCCCAAACTGAAATAATTACCACCCCTAACATCCCCGCACCTGCTCCTGGATTCCAGATTTGGTTTATTGCTGCCACCATTCTGTCTACTTGCCTAAGCAAAAAGTGTCATCCTGACTCTTCTCTCTCAACCCTCTTAGCAACTGCTCATCCAAAGGGTGTTAATTCCACCACTTCACCCTCTCTCCTCCGTCCCTCCAGCCCACTGCCCCTGTCAGGCAGTGCCTTCATTTTGTCATCTGTCATCATCCACACAGGTAACAGTCACTTCTGAAATGTTTGCCTGTCTCCAGGTGTCCCTCCTTCCTACGCATCGTCCCCACCTCTACCAGAGCAGTAGCTCTCAAATTCAAGCCTCATAAATCGTTTCCTCACTCAACCCCCGCCAAGAGCTCTTCGCCACTGGCAACAGTGGTTTCCCAGCTTTTTATGTGCATAGCACAAATGATAAATAGAATTACTGGAAAAGATTAAAAGGTCAGTATTGGTTAAAAATGCCAAGTCTGGAAAACTGAGAACACCTCTAAACTCCGCCCTCAGTGGCACTTCAGCACTGCCTCTCGGCCCGTTGGAGATAGGTTTTCCCACCCACTCGCGCTGTCCTGCTATTCGGGCTGGCAAGTGCATCCGTGGCTCACTACATCCTGCAGTCGCTGCAGTTGGCTGGACATTACATCGCATCTCTCATCTCATCTCCCATTTCCATGGAGTTGTCCCTTTCTGTACTGGTCAGCTGGCAGGCACCCGTACAATGGTCTGCACAGGAGACCCCCTTCACTCCTGGTTTCCCTTTCCATGGCTTCCATTATGTGTGGTCAACCCTGGTCAACCACAGTCTGAAAATACCAAATGAAAATTCCAGCAATAAACAATTCATAAGTTTTAAACTGCATGCTGTGCTAAGCATCATGGTAAAATCTCACGCCATCCCACTCTATCCCAGCCGGGCTGCCAACCATCCCTTTCTCCAGGGTGTCCACACCGTCTACACTCAACACTCTCCACACTCCCCGCCTGTTAGTCATCAGTAGCCCACTAGGTTACCAGATCAAAAAAACATAGCATATGTGGGGTTCCACTGCAGATCTTAGAATACCTTCCCCCACATAAGGGGGAACTACTGAATCTGCCCATGTAGTACAGTTGCAAGAGTGAAGGCTTGGAGGCGCACCTGTGAAGGGCTGGGCTTCCTCAGGAGGCCACAGCACCGGCTGTGGCCCACATCTCAGAGGGTGGAGCTCGAGCTCTTCAGCAGGTCCTCTGCCCTCAGCTCCAGCTGTGGACCACTTCTCAGAAGGGTGGAGTTCCCGCTCCTCAGCAGGCCCTCTGCCCTGCTCTCCTTTACATTCCAGGCACATTTCTCATCTTTCTTTCCACAGGGCCTTGTTTATCCCTTCAATAAACATTCATTCCTTCAATAAATAGCAAACACCTCTCACGCACCAGGTGCCTGGTGCTGTTCTCCAGGCACATGTGAAGATCCCCGAACACATCACGCTCTTTCATGCTCCCAAACCCCCATCCTGGAGATTTCTTGAGTCTAGAATACAATCTCCCACTCCTTCTCAGCTTCCCTCCTGTTAATTTCTATCCGTAATCTGAGTACAGAAATCAGCACTGCTTAACGTAACTACACAATATATTGATTAAATTAGCTTTAGAAAAAGTTAGCTATTGTCATCAGCCCAGCTCTTCTGGGAGGTGGCATCAGCATGTTTTCCAGAGCAGGCGTGCATCTCCTCACTCTCCACCAAAGAGAAGCTGGCACTGAGTCTTGCAGAGCAGTTCGAGGTAGTACACAGCTACTCCACTCAACTATTTTAAACAGAAAATGACAAGTAAATGAGAATTTCTGGTAAAACAGATATCCAATCTATCGATGTATTTCCCTTCATAAGTAGGTCCAATCATGCTGCCCCAAAGGTAAATGTGTACGCAGGTGACCTCAATCTTACAGTCTACTCACATACTTTTATCACTCGACATTCAATTCAACTTTTTAAATAAAAGATAATTGGTTATTCAATAACTTGATCATGAAGACTAGAAAGAAACCATTCTATTGGTATATGTTCTCTGGAAATCAGAATGATTAGACTTGAATAAAGAAGATAATACAGTGCGTATAAGAAAGAAGACTCAATACCAGGGGCTAATTCATACCAGTTACAAACCTCTTCTGTTTGAAATTACGCACTGCTCTCACAACTCCCTTTCGACTCATTAGTGCAAATGGAAGTATGTCCTTTGAGGCACAAAGCTCATCAATCTCTATTTCTCAGAAGTTAGGTTGAAAAGGAACAGAAATACCAGACCAAGATACAAAAAAAGACTGTGAATTCAAGGATGGGCAGAAGTTAAAAACCGCAGGCTGATGAAAAATAATACCATAATTCCCAATGGTGTAGAAATCTCACTTCAGTTAGACTTTCTTTCCTTAATTTTAGTTCAGAAAAGGAAGAGCAGAGAGAGGGAAGGAGCGAGGGGGTGGGGTCTTGGTGTGTGCCACACCTTTTGGGGGCAAAACATGATTGTAGGAGGGACGTTACCTAACAAATGCAATCAGTGTAACATGGTTTCTTGTACCCTCAATGAGTCCCCAACAATAAAAAAAAAAAAAAGGAAGACACAGTTGGCATGATCCCTATGAACTCAGGAATGCAATTTTCCTTTTTATGATTTGGTTACAAAAAGGTACCAGTTTTATAAGAGTTTACATCAGGGTAGATGGGCAGAGTAGAAGCTGTCAGATGTAGACACTCAGACGTTCTTTGGCACTTTCCACCCAAGAAACAAAGCAAACAAAAACTAACATTATGGTATGCCATTCACAAATTCAAACAAATTATCCCCAAATGACTGTCATTAGAAAATAATTGTAATATTGATGACTTCAATTAAGAATGAAGCTCCTAATATAATCACATTTGCTATGCTATGAGCTTTCCATGTATTAACTCGCTTAACCCTACTTTTATTCACATTTTGTAGATATAAAAGTCGATAAAGTGGAGAGAGATTAAGACTCAAAGTTTCACAGCTAGTAAGGAGTAGGCTGGCTCTAGAATCAGCCTCATTCATTTCTATCTTCCTGCTTAGTAGCTAAAAGCTTGAATCCAATACATCTGTGTTCATTTATTAGCTCTGCGACATGAAGCAAGGTATCCAAAGCCAGTTTCCCCATCCATCAAATGGGAATAACAACGGCACCTCCACTTAATGTTGAGAAGGCTTAAAAAATAATGTATTCAACATACAGTGAATGCTCAATATACGTAGATGAATTTCAAACATAAATGGAAGAGCAAAAAAACTGTATTTTCTCTTCATGTGATATTCTTCTACTACCTAATCCTTCCCCTCCAAGAGCATTTAACGCAAAAGTTAGTATGCTTTGTAGTGCAAAGATTGCTAAGTCCTTCCAAATCCGCTCCCTAAACATACTTAGCAGAAGATGCAAGGAAGTTTATACACAGAGCTGCAAGGGGTTTCTTCACACGTTGCAAAAAATAACATTACGCTATAAGCTTTGCCCTGGGTTCTTTGATGCTACTAAAACTGAAAGTCAAAATTCTTCAAAAGAAGAAAAAGAAATAAAATTAAGGCTATTTTATTGAAATACCACAACAAACCATTTCATGGTTATAGAAATGGATGTTCATATCAAATAACAACTTCATCCAACATCACCTAGCCAGTAAATGGAATAATATGAGCCTATGACCATGGCTGCACGTGCTTTCTAGTAAGCCAGACTTACTCATCAAGTTTTCTCCTAAGTGACCCTAGATCTAAGGTTTCTTCCTATGCCCTAATTCAAAGATTTGAGTTAAAGGGCACTTGATCAAGGCTCCGTGGTGCAAGTAGTCACCTTCAGAAACTTTGAAGCCAAAAAGACAGGGAATATCTTAATCATTTGAAAGCTAAATACCTCTAAATAAAAACCTGTTTTCCCTGAGACTAAAAAAGCCCAGAGGAAAGGACTAAAAGATTATATGATTCTTCATGATTTCATGAAAAAATGCAATGAATATTCTTCTTTGCAGAAGCATCTGTCACAGAGACATGGCTGAGAAGACAGGAGTGAAAGTACTTAGGAGCCCATGAGGCAAGTAAGGAGTGTTTGACCCATTCAAGCTCTGGAGTGCCTGAGTTCAGCTAACTCAGGTCGATGGAGAAGTGGGAAAGACCCTTCTCAAAATATCTGGAGTAGGGGAAACATCCATCATTATGGAATTTCATCACCGACAAACAGCACAAACAGGGAAGAACTCTGTCTTATGACTGGAGTTGCACAGTGATGCTAAGAGAATAAGAAATGAATGAAACCGTGGCAGACAGGGGGGACCTGAACTAAGCGAATAATCACCAGAAAGAAAAAAGCTAATGTATATACCCAAAGATGACTGCTATATTCTCCATCCCCAACTTATAAATATTTGTGCTGTTGACAATTCAAATGCAAAAAGAACCATGTTAATTGCAAAATGTGATGTTGAGTTTCATCTCTTGGAAAAATAGTGGAAACTCCTTCTCTCTGGGGTCAACCTTCATTTTTTGCCATTTAGCATGTAGAACTTGATAATCCATAAGTAATTTTAAAATGTCTGTAAGTACTCATCCATTCAGGACTCCATAAGCAGTAAGACTGTATGAGGGGCCTGTCCCGTGTGGAGTTGGCCAGGGCCGCCCTGCAAACCTAACGTCTGCATTAGGGCTTCCTCTATAGAGACCTGCTGTGCATTCAATACTTCCAACGAGCCAGGGAAGGCCAGCACAGGAAGAGAATACTTCCAACTAAATCATGTCTCTCAGGGATCTCATATACTTCAATTGCTTAGTGGAGACAAGCCAGGGCATTTGGTCGCTCATGAGCAATTCTAATCACTCCAGCACCCTGTGGTAATCCAGACACATACCTGGAGGGTTTCCAAAGAGCTGTTCTCAATCAGGCAATTGTCTCAATAATAGAACAATTGCATACTCAGCCCTATTTAAAGCGTCCACCCTGCCATGACCACTAAATCTTTTGTTAAAATAGACAAGATTCCTTTTTATCCTCCGTGTTAACACATACAGGAAGAAAGGATGGACCATTATGAGGAAATGGAAGTTGTGCTTCCTGGGCTTTCCACTGCTGTGTGGTTAATATTTCAAGAAAAGACAAAAAATGACACTGAGACTGTACTGAACAGCTAATCAAAAGACAGTCATTCAGTCATTAAACAAGTATTTAACTAGCATTCACTGGAAGTTATTGCAGAGTGAATTAGGATACAGGTAGCTAATACCAAAAGGAAGTGTTTGTATAAAATCAGAAACTTTTTGCAAAAGTAAAATAGAATAAGGAAATGTTTGCTTTACTCTGAAATAGAGCAAAGCTGTGCTAACGTTAAAGGAAACAGCATAACATCCATGACATCTAACGAGCCTAATTACTCCCGGGGATGGTATATTCATGTCTTCCTTTTGTACTCTTTTATCTGAAGAACCCAAACCCTCAAAGCATCAGGAATTAATCTTCACTTCGCAGGAAATTGCTCTCTAAAAAAGAAATCTTACTGTGGTAATATGAGTTATCAAAGAAGAATTAAAAAACGTAGAGTCCTTACTTCAAGTTCTGAATGTGACATTTTGGAGCGATGTGAACTAAAGAACAGCAGCTGGATTTAAATTTTCAGTACACTAATTTTAATAAATTCTTTGAGGGCAAAGTATGTTATCTGTTTAGTCCAAGTAAGTAAGTGAGGATCCTAATCATGTAAAAAATAAAAATCAAGAGGTTTTCTTTGTGAGTTAAGAATGAATAATTTTCAGTTTAAAATTTAATAAGAATGCAATCCTTTGCCAGTGGTATAGGTCTGGAAATGAATTTCTGGGTGACATAAGTCTCTGTTGCTCCTTTTTAGTTTTGAGCTCCCACTTTTGCCATTTCAGGATTTTAGAATGCAACGGCAGGGGCACTAGCAGGAAATTCAGAATTTTGTTTTATTTTTTAGTAGCTTTGGTAAAAACAGAAGAGATTAAAATGACTAGTGAAAAAGAGATGTCAGGTAGGGAGAGGAATTGTAATTCTTCATGTCATTAATTCCACAAATATTTATTAAGTGTATACTCTGTTCTGTACATCTTGAGTATGCTAGAGTCTTGGAGTTCAAACGTGGATTAAAACTTGCATTGTATGACTTATCTTCAAGGGATTCGGGTCCAGTGCAAACTTGTTACTGGCTGCCAGACATAAGAGATTTGGCAGCACACATTTATTTTTGGAATTCAACAGAGTGGTGCTTATCTGTAGTATCTATACATATACAACATACATAAGTCTTATGTCATGAGGCACATTTGTGATGATGATTAAAAATATATATTAATTAGAGGAGGACAAAGTAAATCACAAGAATGTGATTCTTAGCCATTTTGCTTGAGTGCTAATGACCTATGTAATGGAAGACCTCAATCATAATTATCTCACCAATTGACCATAACCTTCAGCTGCAGTTTCTCACTCAACACACATATACTGAGAACTAATATATGTATTATTCTGAGTTCAGGGAGTCCCTATCCTTAAGAAACTTGCAGGTGATAGGAGGAGACAGACACATAATACAATACATACTACACTGTGTCACCTCTAAGGTGGTAAGGACAGCAGGCAATGGGAGCCCAGAAGAAAGAGCCTCTAAGAATGCCGGGGGGAGCCAGAAAGGCTTCCTTAAGAAATCTTTTTATTATGCTTCATATTCCAAGCACCCTGCATAGTGTCTGGAATGTAAAAAGTAGCTCATAAAGGTTTGTGGAATTAACAAAGGTTTTAAGCAGTGTAAAGACTTTAAAAATTATACAAAGGTCTGACTTCGAACAGCATAAACATTCTGGTAAAGAGATGAGACTTGATTACCTTCAATGAATACTAAAAATAAAAGGCTTCAACAAGCAGAAGCACTAAAGTTTATATGTGATGTTGGCCTTAGAAGTACAGAAGAATGGAGTATCACCTTAAGCTGGAGGTGGTGAGAGAATCCTTCTCGGAGAAAGTGAGAATTTAAATGTTCTTTGAAGGGTTGTTGTATATTTCATGAGGTCAAAGAATGGGGGACATCCTACAAGGAAATCTTTTTGAAGGAGTTTGACCAGAGATATGGAGCAGGGTAATAGTAACTTATAATACTGGGAGGGTAGACTGGGGCTTGATTTAAAGAGATTTTAATTTCCAAAGCTAGCAAATTTGAACTATATCCTGTAAATTACAGAAAGTCACTGAGAGCTGTGAGCAGTATGGTAGCATAACAGCTGTTTTTTGTGTGTATACATTATATATACACACATATTAAAAAAATGTAAGACTATCTTTACTCCCCTAAAGACATACACTCTCACTTATTCTTGTTTTCCTGAAAACAGTGTCATCTTGGTCTATATTTCATTTTCTGTTTTTAAAAATAACAACTTTCCTATTTTGAAGTAATTTTAGACTAACCAAAGAATTGGAAAACCAAGACAGAGAGTTCCTATTCACTCTTTACCCAATAAAAGCCTTATTTTTTGAAAGAATAATCAGATTAAAGACGAGTTAGGTCTTTAATACATACACACATATAAGCAGATTTACTAAGGCTGCTTCTTTAGAGAGACAGAAAATGGACAACATCTGAAATGGGATCTCTGGTCTACAGTGCAAACTTGGCTAAAATGACAAGGTTACATTTGAGCTAGGTACAGCCTCAGGACAAAATGTTGCATGTGCCATGATCCTAGACATAAGTGACACTTGCTCTGCCTTTAGAACCAGAAGAGGCCTCCCATTCCACCCAGTGGTTCATGTGCTTTTGACCACTCTCAGTGTTACCCAGCCTGTTGCCCTTGAGAGAAAGTGCCCTGTAAGGACACTCTCTGCACCACCTTTCTCATACCCTGCCCATCCCCACCAGGAGGAGCTGCTAGTGTTTGGTGGACTGGGCCACTCTTGCTAAAGGGATTAAGGGGGAAAGATAAGTGCACACAGGCATAGCTCACCCTCTAGTTTACACTTTCCATGTGTTTGGCAAGGTGCAAGGCTTTAGGGCCCTGGCTCAAGTCCCGCTGGCCCAAAGGCATCACTCTTTCTTGATTCTAGCTTACATATGGTTCTTGCAGGATAAGATGCAAAAATTCAGGTATAGACATTTAGGATGGACAAATCTCCTTTGGTTTGTCAGAGCAATGGCTGCTCCAGATAGGTCGTCTTGCCTGGAGTTCTTTGCACTAGGGTTTGGGGACAAATACCCAGGAAATAATGAGCTGTTATTCATTTTTCTTTGCCATTATTCTTTCCTCGGAAACCATGAGGGAAGTGGTTGCTGTGGTCTTGGGAGAACTTGGGTATTTCTGGTCCTCTGGCCATAATACCAGCTAACAGAACTCAACACAACCTTTACCACTGCCTGTTATCCTCAATTGCATTTTATTATTTGGGTTGACAATAAAATCTTGAAAAGAAAAGAGGAAAGAAAAAAATGCTAGCTCTCTCCCCCTCCCCTTTGTTACTGTAAGAAGTAGACACTACTGTTGGACGATTCAGTTGTTATAACTGCCTTTTCTTTTATTATTTGCAAAAGCAAGGTAGGTTGTTAGTTCATTATCAAGTTTCAACCCCATGTCACTGTAGCATTTTTCACCATAGCCAAGATATGGAAACAATGTAATTGTCCATCAACAGATAAGTGGGCAAAGAAAATGTGCTATGTATGTGTACATATATGTGTTTGTGTATATACATACGAATAATGGAATATTATTCAGTCTTAAAAAAGAAGTAAACCTTGCCATTTGTGACCATGTTAATGAGGACATCAAGCTAAGTGAAACAGGACAGATATAGAAAGACAAAGACTACATGACCTCACTTACATATGGAATCTAAAACATTTGACTCAGAAAGGGAGAGTAGAAGGAAATGTTACCAGACGCCAGGAGTTGGGGAAATAGGGAGATGTTGGTCAAAGGATGTAAACTTTCAATTATGTAAGAAAATAAGTTCTGGAGATCTACCTGGGAAATATTCTAATTTTTTTAAGTTCTAAAGAAGAATTTGTAAGCGATGTTATTTATAAAACAAAACTGAATTATTTTTAATTGTTTTTTAAATACTATCATATAACATTTTTAAATGATCAATAGATCTACATAGGTCAGAGCTCAAAAAGTATAAAAAGTATACAAGGAAAAATTATCTTTCTTACCCCTGACTGGAGTATTTTTAAAGCAGGAGAAGTACATAAGGAAGCAATCTCTCTCTCTCTCTCTCTTTCCTTTTTGGTCTGTTTTATATGTTTATTTGTGTTTTTGAGTAACTGTCACCATGACAACATCTTACAATAAGCTACCTGACATTAATCAAGAGGTCAGAATTTACTGCCAAATGTTTGGAAAGCAGCCATAAATGTGTACCATTTGAAAAAAATGATTGTTTTTGAACTTCTAAGTAATGAATTCTCTAAGGAAAGTCCCAAAGCTAATAATCAAGCAACAACAACAGATATTGCTATTATATTAGGTATGAAGTATGTTCATTATGTAAAATTGCATATAAATAATCAAAAGCAAAGGTTGGGTGAGAAATCATGCACTGCTTTTCAGTGACAATAATGGCACATATTGCTGCCTTTCCGACCATTGTAAAAACATTTACTAACATAAATCCATGCCCAATATATTTTTGTTGAATGAATTTTTTAAAGTATACAAGTAGCAAGAAATTTAACAAAGTGACAGGTAGAACCGATTTTTCAATTCCTCTGCAAAGACACATTACCCAAAATATTGCCTTAGAGAATACTTTTGGAAAATGAGATAACCAATTATCTAATAAGCCCAATGGATAAATCTCATTTTCAAAGAGATAATCATGGAGAGAAAAACCCACAAACTATTGTGATGGTACCTCTTAGAATTTAATAGCAATCGAGTCCCTGGAGTCCTTCCTTTTGCCCAATCTGTCTCTGGTAGCAATTTATACTAATTTATTTTGTTTACTTTCCCTTGGAAGATGAACTGCAGCTGAACACCCTTCTTCCACTGAAACCTAATTTACATAAAGGCCATAAGGACATTAAGTCAATATTAAGCTTCTTTCCCAGTCAAAACAACACCTTCTTCTGTAAACTCTCCTCCTAGCCCTGCCACCCCCAATTATATCACACACGCTGCCAGAGTCCAACCCCGAATCCTTTTAGTTGCTCACCTATGGTACCCCTCTCAAATTTTTCTTACCTCTTTTAAAATGCAGATATTAAAATGGGCCATGTCTCATTAATAAACACAACCAATGTTAAGCAGAGGGGGAGCGTGATTCCTGGTTGATTCATATTCTATCAACTCTATTGATTTCTCTCCCATCCCTAATGTTCCATTCTAATTTTGTGATAAACTTTCTAAGAAGTCTTCATAAGAGACCCATGAGGCTGAAGTTGGGCTGAGAAGTGGGCCATAATAACATTCAGATTTTGCTCTGTTCCCTTTAGCGCTCGTGCCATTCATTTTATTCCTCCTGAGCTGCCTTCTCTTCTTGATTCGTTGTTTGACTGAATGTCAAGTGCCGCTTTGCATTTGGATCACGCAGGAGGTTAACGCCACTGCCTAAACTAACGTCATCCACAGACTAACAAACTTCTTCTGAAGTCTGTCGTCAAGATCACCGAGGAAAAAGGGTCAATAATGGAGTCCCCAAACCAAAGTTAACAAGATCATTTTGTTGTAAACAGCGTGTTCTAGCCTATCAATAGGGAAATTGTTAGGATTTTTGAAGTAGAGTCATACACCACATACGACAGCAGCTATGCAGTGGTGGTCCCTTCTGATCACAATGAAGCTGCAAAACTTCACTTGCTTCGTGACGCTGTAGTCATTGAGCATAACATTACTCACGTCTCCATGGTGATGCTGATGTAAACAAACCTGCCACACTGCCGGTCATAGGAAAGTATAGCATCTCCACCACGCTACTGGGTTATGTACTTACTATACTATTTACTGTTATTTTAGGCTCATTATACTTTACACACACACTTGTATGTAGTTTTAAAAGTTAACTGTAAAATGGTCTCAGGCAGGCCCTTCAGGAGGAATCCAGAAAAAGACATCATTGTCACAGGAGATGACAGGTCCGTGTGTGTCACTGCCCCTGAGTACCCTTCAGTGAGACAAGATGTGGATGGGGACAGTCGCATTAATAATCCCAACCATCTGCAGGCCTAAGCTCATGTGTGCGTTTGTACCCCAGTTTTTAACATAGACGTTTAAAAAGCAAAACAAATAAAAATAAAAAATTCACAGATAGAAAAAAACTTACACACGAAGGATGGAGAAAACATATTTTTAATACAGCTGTAAAATGTCTTTGTGTGTTAAACTAAATGTCATTACAAAAGAGTCAAATAGTTCAAAAGAAATAAATTGCATAAAGTAAAAAATGTTACAGTTGGCTAAGGTTACTTTGTTAGTGAAAAAAAAAATTTAAAAATTAGTGTAGGGCAGACTAAGTCGCAGTGTCTAGGAAGCCTACGGGAGTGTGCAGTAACGTCCCAGGCCTTCACTTCCATCACTGCTCGCTGACTCACCCGAGCAACTGCTGCTCCTCAGTACTATGATGCAGTGTCCCACATAGATGTGCCTTTTTTTTTTTTAACTTTTACACTGTATTTTTGCTGTTTCTATGTTTATTTTTTATTTTTGAGACAGAGTCTCATTGTGTCACCCTCATTGAGTGCTGTGGAATCACAGCTCACAGCAACCTCAAACTCAAGGGCTCAAGTGATTCTCTTGCCTCAGCCTCCCAAGTAGCTGGGACTACAGGCCCCCACCACAATACCTGGTTATTTTTGTGTTTGTTTGTTTAGCAGGCTCAGCCCTGGTGCATGTGGCCAGCAACCTAGCTGCCGAGGTACGGGCACCGAGCCTGTTTCTACGTTTAGAAATACTTACTATTGTGTTATAATCACCTATAGTATTAAGAACAGTAACATTCTGCAACATTCCATACAGTTCTATGGCCTGGGAGCAGTGAGCTGTGCCGTGGAGCATAGGTGTAAAGTAGGCCATTCCATCCAGGTTTATGGAAGCCCAGTCTAAGACGTAAGTATGACAAAATCACCTAACGATGCATTTCTCTGAATCTATCCCTGTCATTAAGTGACACAAGATTGTAATCCACATTTTACAGCACAAACCAGATTAACAACTAGATATAGTCTTTCAGTGAAAATCTACCGCAGTAGCTGTTTTTTTCATATTTCAGACACAGTCAATAAACTCAGCAACAGAGGGGGCATATGTGTTTCCAAATTCCTGCTTTGCAAAAGAATAGTGAAGCCAGGGATAGAAAATAGTGAAGCCGGGAATAGAATCAAATGTTTCTTAACATTCTGCCCTATACACAACTGATGATCACGTCGTCTATTTCTTAAAACAGAATTCATAAGAGGTGGCACCTGTGGCTCAACGGAGTCGGACGCCGGCCCCATATGCTGGAGGTGGCAGGTTCAAACCCAGCCCTGGCAAAAAAAAAAGAACTGGGGCAGTGACTGTGGCTCAAACGGGTAGGGCGCCAGTCCCATATGCCAGAGGTGGCGGGTTCAGGCTCAGCCCTGGCCAAAAACAAAAAACAGAATTCATAAGAATCAACTTAGCACTGAATCTCATTCACTTCCAGAAAGTAAGAACACATCTCTACACCTGTGCTAAATTTTTGAGGAGGACCAGTCCGTATGAATGAGAAGTTCAGTTCTATAGGGGTAGGCTGTGTTCACCACGGCACTCTGGGACAGTCACTCAGGGTGAGATAATTCACAGTAGCAGAGACACAGTGACAGAAGTCACTTGTGATAGAAACTTATCTTTAAGTAAAGGCCCTTCTTCTGAAGACATGAAAAGTATGAGCCAGTGAGGACAATCGGATGAATCTGGCAGGAGTCCTGGGGCATGGGTGTTCTTTTCTACACATGCTTCTCTCCTCTGTTCATCACCTTTTAGCACACCTTGGTATTCAATAGAAAGTTACTAATAAAAGAGGCAGAAATTAATAAATAATGCTGAAAGGTCTTAAGTTGCAAGATAATTTTCCAAAGGAAGTACGTGACCATTCAGATGACTTGCCTCATCTGTCTCTCTCAGTTCTCATTTGCACTTGATTGTGAGTACCTGATAACCCCCATACAGCCAGCAAGCAGAACAACCCGCATGTGGAATGCTCGATCCCGGGCTGACAGCAGAGACCCGTTAGCACAAGATCCCCAGGATGTTTCTACATGAACATCATTCCTCAATGATTATGACTTTAATATTCAAAGCCACATCCGTTTATTAAGCCATGATGTTTATAACTACAGTTCACACAGCCAGAGTCAGGGAAGCTTGTATTTGATATTATTGGTAAACATTTTTTTGAGTATTAAAACTTTTATTTATTAGACAGCAAAACTAGCTATAAAATTTTAAATTCTTTGTTTCAAAAAACAAACCCCACAGGATATATATGGCTGGATACTTTCGTGGATATATAGATGCTGTCTGGAAAGTACCCAGCCATGGATGTCTCTTTTTCCATATTTCATGGCTAGAAACTTTCCATATATCCCTCATATACGTGTGTGTGTGTACAGTTTATACATGGACTTTACATTTGGACTTCAAGATGTTATTATTGATTTGCTTCTATTGACTCAAAACATTTGTGTAATCCATAGAAATTAAAAGTCCTCTGCCTAGCCTTCAAGGCCCTCCATCATCTGATCCCACTTTCTTTCCCCAGCCGTGTTTCCCTCCCTCCCCACTGCACACCTTCTGTTTGGACGCACTATGCTGGATATTCCCAGGGCCATTCCTTTCAGTGTCTGTGCTATGTTCACATTCTTCCCACTAACAGCAATGTTCTTGTCCCATCTGCTTCTTAACTGTCTACATTTTCAGGGTCTACCTTCTCCTCCAAGCAGCCTTCACATCATCCCAGCCTTTAATCATCCCTCATCCCCTTCTCCATGCACATCATGATACCACTCAGATCTTCCCTCCACCTTCTTCTAGCCCCTTGAGCTCCACGTCTGAGAATCTCTGCATATGCTGCTCCCCACCATCCCCACTGCTTGCACATATTACCTTAAATATTAATTTTCCTAACCACTCTATTTAACATTGCAACTATATTCCCAGATTTTCTATTCCTTCCCCCTTCTCTATACTTTTCTATTGTACGGGATTTCCATGCAGGCAGTAATTTTTATTCCATTCATTGTTATATCCCTAGTACCTAGGAGTCTGGCACATAGTAAGTACTCTAAATATCTGCTGAATATATTCAGTAACTTTACTGATTTTTTTTATTATTTTTCTTCTTGTTTTTCTATTTTTTATTAAATCATAAACACATAGATCATGTATACATTAATGCATTTATGGTGTACAATGTGCTGATTTCATATAGAATTAGGAATTCTTACATCACATTGGTTAATACATACCTCATCTCGTTTACTTACTGTGTTTAGACATTTATACTCTATACTAATAGATCTAACATGTACCCTTGCATTATGCACCATTGGTGTGATCTCACCATTCACCCTCCCTCGATCTGACCTCCCTCTTCCCTGTACAGCCCCCCTCCTCCCTCCTTCATCTTGGGCCTTAGTTGTGATCTATTCTTCATATGAAAGTGTGAGTGATTGTAAATTGGTTTCATAATAGTACTGAGTACATGGGATATTTTTTCTTCCATTCTTGAGATACTTTACTACGAAGGATATTTTCTAGCTCCATCATGTAAACATGAAAGAGGTAAAGTCTCCATCTTCTATTAAGGCTGCACAATATTCCATGGTATACATATACCACAAT
>CAUYRH010099021.1:0-50919 GCA_963574655.1 Perodicticus potto
GTACCTATATTACTAAACCTCTTCCAAAATATAGAAAAAGAAGGAATACTACCCAACACATTCTACAAAGCAAATATCACCTTGATCCCTAACCCAGGGAGAGACCCAACAAGAAAGAAAACTATAGACCAATATCACTAATGAATATTGATGCAAAAATATTTAACAAGATACTAACAAACAGACTCCAACAACACATCAAACAAATTATACACCATGAGCAAGTGGGCTTTATCCCAGGGTCTCAAGGTTGGTTCAATATACGTAAATCTATCAATGTAATCCAGCACATAAACAAATTAAAAAATAAAGACCATATGATTCTCTCAATTGATGCAGAAAAAGCTTTTGACAATATTCAGCATCCCTTCATGATCAGAACACTTAAAAAAATTGGTATAGAAGGGACATTTCTCAAACTGATACAGGCCATCCACAGCAAACCCACAGCCAATATTGTATTGAATGGAGTTAAATTGAAACCATTTCCTCTTAGATCAGGAATCAGGCAAGGTTGCCCATTGTCACCATTGCTCTTCAATATCGTAATGGAAGTTTTAGCCATTGCAATCGGGGAAGAAAAGGCAATGAAGGGTATCCACATAGGGTCAGAAGAGATCCAGCAATGTCTCAGGCTACTAAATCAACACCCATAAATCTGTAGCCTTTATATATACTAACAATAGCCAGGCCGAAAAAACAGTCAAGGACTCTATTCCTTTCATAGTAGTGCCAAAGAAGATGAAATATTTGGGAGTTAACCTAACAAAGGATGTGAAAGATCTCTATAAAGAGAACTATGAAACTAGTATCAATGTGTTTATATAGTCATTAAGAAAATGCTGTGAGGACTATCTCTCACAGTATGATCAAAATGTTTCTGATTGTATATGAAGCACATTCTGCCCTATGATTGCACCAATGTACACAATTATGATTTAATAAAATTATTTAAAAAAAAAAGAAAAGAAAATACAGTATTCTCCAGATGGGCGACACATATATGAAGGCTAAATTTTCATATATCTGCCAGTTCCACATGGCTAACTGTGGAACCTGAGGATGCCCAGATTTGGGTATAAGCGATGGTCCTGGAACCAATCCTCTGCAGATACTGAGGGACGACTGTATACATTGGCTCCGAAAGTGGAGACACGGCACATATAAAACCGGCAAGTAGCAGGTGATCCATAACCGCCATGGGCATCAGGCAGGGTGGCCAGTGCTGCTCTTCACTGTCACTGGCTCTCAGCTGTCCCTGTGGCTCCAGCTGAGGTTGGGCATATTTGGCCACCAGTGACCCTGAGCTGGCCTCTGGCTGCTATACCCTGCCTCCCTCCTCTTTCTCCGTTGTCTCTGTCTGGATCTGAGGCGGCTGGTGTCCCTGGTCCATACTTCCCTGAATTTCTCCCTATGGTGAGGCATGGCAGGAGCCTAGGTCACACAAGTTAAGGACACACTCTTTGTGAGGTTGTACAAGAGCAGGGCGGGCAACTAGCTCTCTTTGGAGGATGAAGGCAGGAAGGTGGCACTGAGCTTGGCGGGAGACCAGGGGTTGAGTTGTTGGTACCCATGTATGTCAGGGTGCAAATCAGCAGATAAATCACACCAGTTTGTTTTTTAATAGAGGATTTAATAGAATTGTTAATTGAATAACTGGAAAGGCAAACTAGAACTTTAAAGTGCCAAGGAAGTAACAACTGCAGGAAGCAGCCACTACTATCAGTGCTGAGGAAACAAAAGCAAGACGAAGGAATTATTAAACCTCAGACACTCAGAGGAGGGTCCTGGGAGCTGGGACCCACACCTACTCAGTTGGTGCTGGTGTCCGGAGGAGTACCATGAAGCTGGTGCTACACGTGTTGAAGAAACTGCCCAAGGAACTGTGACTGCTGCCGGAGTAAGTCGCGGGGGTGATGCTTAAAGAAATCAAGATATTGAAGCCAGACGGAAACGAGCAAGTCCTTGTCTTCTCCCCGCAGTCTCTCACTACCGTCCCCTTCCGGCGGAGCCTAGTAAGGAGCCGCCGACAAAGCCGGAAGCAGGAATTTGGTTTGCAGAGTTCCAGCCCCAGTAGCACAGAGGTGAAGGCAGAGGGGTGGGTTTGAGCTTAAAGGCGCGAAAGCAAGGAAGTGAGGAGCATCTCGAGCCACATGGGACGCTGCCCACCAGTTGCCTTACTGTGTGACTCAGGCCACCCTAACCTTTTACGACAATCATTCTGCAGGAGTAACAAACTATGATGGCTCTATTCAATACATGTTGAGTCTCCTGTTGTAATCAAATTACGCTTCATAACAAAGTTAATTTAAAGCATACATAATGATACACATAAGTATTATGGTGCTATATGGTAATTAGACATCGTGTGGTAGAAAGCTCACCCAAATGACTGTAATTAGTATTACTACTACACAGCCAAACCCATTTAACTTTTCTTTTCCCACTTGTTTGGGTCACCAGTATCTATCATCAGCCTCCACACTGATAGTTTTCTGCAATACCACCTACCACTTAATTATCACCAACACACAAACTCTGACACACAAGCTAAATTACAAAGATCCTAGACAGTACCTTGCACCCGTTGGGTGCCTTGCCTTTGCATCCTTCTTCCCAGTCTTTTCCCTTTCTCCCTGTTCCCTGAATAAAAACTCTTGAGCAGCAGCAGGTTTGAGGTTGCAACAATTGGATCAGGAAGCTGTGAACTCAGTTTTTTAGGGGTGGTGCTCAGATGGGAAGAGCTTCTGATATCAGAATAGTCCACTGGAATTATCAAAGCAGGTTGTCCATAGATCCTCCCACACTGGTTGCACATTGCTTAGGGTAATTTTAGCAGGGAGAAAACTCAACTTTCAAGAATAAAAAGGTGAACGTGCAAATGGAGTCTAGGGAACATATTGGTACTGAATGAGCTGCAGTTATTTGGGACCTATTGTTAGATCCTTTCTTGTATTGATGGAGAAGAATGAAGAAGAATGAGAGTCGGAGAGAGGGAAGGGAAAGAAACTACCCGGGGCTGGGATGGGATGGGTGGAGGAACTGGTGAGCTAGAGACCTACAAGGTAGGGTTGCCACATGAGATACAAGACATGTTAAATTTGAATTGCTAGATTTAGCAAATAAAAAACACAGTACTATCAGTTAAATGTGAATTTTAGATACACAATGAAAAATATTTTAGAATAAGTATATCCCATGCAATACTTGTATACGAAATGTTGTTGTTTATCTACAATTCAAATTTAACCAAGAATCATGTTTTTTGTGTGCTAAAATCTGGCAACTCTACCACAAAGCCAATCTCTGTTTCATTCTAGAACTTGTCTTGTCATGATCTCTTGATCTCTGAGAGTCACGTTGCTGTGAGGCCAAAGGGGATTCATGCTATTTCGGATGCCCATGCTCTTGATATTAATCCTCCCCTCATCTGCTGCCTCCTGCCCTCAGGTCCCAAAGCACCTGTGCTACCAGCCCCCCATCCCCAGAAGGCACCAGGTGAAGTATGTCAGGGAACACAATTCAGCACATTCATTGAGGCCCCTGCCATTCTCTCCACAACATGTTCAGTAGCACTTGGCCCCCACCCTGGCCTTCTGGAATGCTGTGCTTCCAAGTCTCTAAGGATCTATAATGTGAATGTGTGTGAAGCTAGCACAATAGGTCAGATTTTGAAATTACAAGGGGACTCTGGGCATGGGATTAAATGTGGGCAAAACATTTATTGCTGAGTAGTTTGTGTTAAAAGAGATTTAATTTGTTCTTTGGAGAGCAGCTTGGAAAGGGAGTTGGAAATCTTCCCCTGTCGGGGCTTCTCCCAAATGACTCTTTCAGGTTTTGCCATATCATGGATCCTATTTAAGTGATTGTTTTGTTGTTGTTAATGAAGCAGATAAAACTGTGAGAAATATTCACTTTTTCATTGTGAAAGGGGAAAACATTGGATCCCCATGTTTTCTAATAAACCAGAAAGAAAATGGGCTCCATTAAAGGCTAATATCTTCCTCTAATTTGCTGTCTATCCTTCTATCTAATTGCAGTATGGTTGAAATGGTTGCCTGCTACTGGGAGAAAGCTGTTTTCTTGCCAGTTAGCTAAACAATGGAAATTTCCTAGATTCTTCACTGCAGTTTCTCAAAGTTAATAGACATATGGTGACTTTTAAAAAACTAGCTGTTACTAGGAGCAAAAAGAAGTACAAGGGAAACATGCTTACCTTCAGACTCTCCAAGGTGGGCACAATCCTTCCTAAAGAAATGAACACCAATGACAAAAATTCCCATGCTGCTCTTCATGAATCTGGACCTTGGTTCTCATTTGGCAGGTTACTAGGTCCCGGGTGGGGTGCTAAAACAGAGAGGATAAAAGGAGCAAGATAAGATCTAATCATTAGAATTGAGGTCCAATGTTGTATCAAATGGTTCCTGCTGTCAGGCTAAGCTCATCTCCTTCTTCTTTCTGATCTAGCATTTGGAGATACTTATTGCCCTCTGAATACCAAAGCTGTTTTGTCCCTCTATGTCCCTACACTTGTTGTCTCTTCTATCCAGCTATCCCCATTCCATTCCTCTGACTACTGAAGGATACTTCCTATCCTTTAACGTTCAACATGCCTCCTCCAGGCAGCTCTCCACCCTGGCCCTCCCAGGTTGTGTTAGGTGTCTTTCCATTGTATTCCTATTGCAACCTCTGCAGAAATCCATGATTGCATGAATCACAATGTATAATATTCATTGGTTTTGGTCTCAGACTGCTCAATGGTGTCTGAAAACCTTGATGTCAAAGACTGTGTGTTTTTCATGCTGGTACCCCCAAGTCTAGCACAGTGTCTGGTTCCCATCACACAAGTAGGAGCTCAGATACAGTGACTTTGAAATCCTTGACAGTAAATTCTAACATACTGGAGGACCTCAATTCAAGCCCACCTAGAGATTATGATGATCATAACTGTGGGTTAGTGTACTATTTTCAAGATTTTCAAATGTCCCTTGACTTGGGATAAGAAGCACTGACTCTGGATGAAATACTTTTCTATTTTTTTGAGACAGAGTCTCACTCTGTCACCCTGGGTAGAGTTCCATGGTGTTATCAAGCTCACAGCAACCTCAATCTCTTGGGCTCAAACAATGCTCTTGACTTAGCCTCCTGAGTAGCTGGCACTACAGGCACCCACCACCGCACCCGGCTAGTTTTTCTATTTTTTTTTTGCTGTTGCTCAGTCTGGTCTCAAACTCTTGAGCTCAAGTGATTCTTCTTCCTTGGTCTCCCAGAGTGCTAAGATTATAGGTGTGAGCAACTGCACCTGGCCTGGGTGAAATTCTTTAATCCTCTCTGGTTGACCTTATTTTTTCATGAAGAATAGAAGATGAAATTGGCTGTTAGTAAACACTTGTCTTGTCAAAAGTGTTCAAATGATCATGTATGTCTAGTTTTGACATACAAGGGGGATGGGGAGGCATAAATAAAATCACCAGCTAAGCAGCACATGATCAAAAAAATAAATGTTTTTCTTGGTAATGAAAAGGTAAGGTGCCAACTTTATATCATTATTCATTTATTTACTCAAATTTATTAAGTATTTCTAACATGCCAAGACTGTTTTAGGAACTCTAGAAACAGCAGTAAACAACACAGATAAGATCCTGCTCTCCTGGAGTTTGCCTTCTATGCAGAGAAAGATAATAAAGAAACCAGTAAATGCTTAAGAAAAATATATAATAATAGCAAGTGCTACTCAGAGAATGGTATTTGAAGAATACACTAGAGTTACTAGGAAGGAAGAGGTTACATTTAAACGGACACCTAAGTGACAAAAATATTAGGATTATTAGGATTAAAGCATGTCAAAAAGAGGAAATGACCCCAAAGGCCTCCAGAGCAGGAACAAATGTGGCATTTGTGTTGTATTTGTGTGTTTACTTGTTCTCATCATCTCCTCAACTGTGCTGTAATCTCTATGACAAGAGGGACTGTGTCTATTTTATCCATCAACATATTCCCAGTGCCTAGCATAGTGCTTTCCTGGCACATTGTACGTGCTCAATGTAATTGTTGAATAATGAATGGTCCTCTGCCCACACATTTTTCTTGCCTAAAGTCAGGGAATTTCTTGCCAGCATAGGTCATCAGGCTTTCACCTGGGGAGAACAGAGCAAGGCAGAAGCTGCTTTTCTTGCAGAGTCTGGCAGCAAGAGAGGGCTAAGGGTCTCAGGGACTGAATGAATTGAGCATCATGGCCTCCACCACCTCTTTCAAAGCTTCATGTTCGGGCTGCTTATTTTCTGTACTTATGGGAATCTGAGATCAGACTTGGTTGAATTCATTCTTATCACTCAGTTGCACAATAATTTCTGGGCAAAAGGAAGCTTCTAATTAAGAGTTCAAATCCCCCAGAAGCCATATGCCAAGCTACGTATGTGAAGAAAATCCCTGGCTGCCTACTCTGGTATAAGGATGATAACAGCTAACTGGCAGGCTGTTCTGGGCCAGCTGGGCTTTTAATGCAAACAAAACAACAACCACCACCACAACAAAAGTCTGCTGCAGCTGCTGGTTCTAGGGACTGGGATTATTCAAGGGTCTATCTCCCGCCAGCTACTTTCCATCTTCTCTTTTATTAGGTCATGAAATATTTAAGGTCTTTGAGGATTCTGGGTCTACTTCATTCTGTATCAAATATTTGAAATTCTACCTCTACTAGGTATAATTGATTTTGCTCTTGCCCTAAAACATTTGAAAGGGTTTTGTTTCAGTTAGCTAATGCTGTGTAACAAATCACCCCACCACTTAGTTCTTTAAAGCAACGATGTATTACATGTCATGGAGTGTTTCTTCTGTTTCAAGTGCTATTAGCTAGAACGGTGGGTTTCTGAAATCACCTGAAGGCTTGACCAAAAACTCAGCTGAAATGTCTTAACAACTCTGGTTGAAATGTTTGAAATACCTGGGCTTCAGGAGTCAGAGGGAGCTTGACTGGGAGGTCAGCTGGGGACCTTGGTTCTTCTCCATGTGGACCTCTCCACATAGCTGATTGGACTGCCTCATAGCATGGTGACTGAGCTCCAAGAAAGCTTGCTCCAAGAGTAAGCATTCCATAAGGAAGGAAGAGAAGCTGCCAGCTCAATTAAGGGTTAGTACTGAAACATAGTATCAGTACTATGATATAGTATCACTTCCTCTATATATTTTAATAGTCAAAGCAGTGACTAAGCCCAGCACACAGTCAATGTGGGAAGAAACTACACAAGGGAAGATGTTCATTTAAATCATCAAAATAACGGTCTATGACGAGTTTTTATTATTTTGATACTTCAAAAAACATAGTTACCATATGACCCTGCAATTTCACTTCTGAGTACATATCCAAAAGAATTGGAAACAGAGTTAAAAATATATTTGTCCACCCATGTTTGTAGCAGCATATTCACAATAGCCAAAAGGTGACAATAGCCCAAGTGTCCATTGATGAATGAATAAGGAAAATGTATTGTCTTAGTCTGTTTGGGCTACAGTAACAAAATACCATAGACTGGATGGCCTATAAACAACAGATGCGTATTTGCCACAGTTTTGGAAGATAGCAAGTGCAAAATTAAGGCAACAGAAGATTCATTATCTGGTGAGATCTCTCTTCAAAGAGAGCCATCTTTCCCCCATGTCTTTGCATGGTAGAAAGAGTAAGTGATCTCTCTGGGGTCTCATGTAAGGACACTAATCCCATTCATGGCTCTTATGACCTAATCACCTCCCAAAGGCCCCACCTCCTAATATCATTACTTTGGAAGTTAGGATTTCAATAGATGAATTGGTGGGGGGATACAGACATAGAGTGTCCAGCCTTTTTTCTTCTCTAATGCACATTGAAATATGAAGTGATTTGTCTTGGGCCACACATTAAATAAACAAAACTAACAAAAGCTGATGAGCAAAAAGAAGATCCACGCATAATTTCTGTGATATCCAACATGACAGATAAGCAAAACAGTTCTCACTTAATCTGCATGCAGCCCACAGGTTGCAGGTTGGACACCCCTGACAGGTAGATACATACAATGGAATATTGTTCATCTTTGAAAAGGAATCAAATTTTGATACATGCTACAAGATGAATGAGTCTTGAAGATGTGATGCTAAGTAAAATAAGCCACCCCAAAGGACAAATATCATATGATCCACTAATATGAGGTACCTAGTATAGTCAAATTAGAAGAAACTGAAATAGTAGTTTCCAGGGGCTGGGGAGAGAAGAGAATGAGGAGTTATTGTTCAATGGGTACAGTTTCAGTTTGGGGAGATGAAAAAATTCTGGAGATGAATAGGGATGATGGTTGCACCACAATGTGAATGTATTTAATGCCACTGAAGTGTACACTTTAAAATGGTTAAAATGGTAAATTGATGTATATTTTATCTCAATAAAAAATTTTAGTATGTGCGGCGCCTGTGGCTCAAAGGAGTAGGGCACCAGCCCCATATACCGGAGGTGGCAGGTTCAAACACAGCCTCGGCCAAAAACTGCAAAAAAAAAAAAAAAAAAGATTAGTGTGAGTTTTATAAAAATAAAATATTTGTTTTATTTTCTTGTGGTTTTTTTTTTTTTGAGACAGAGCCTCAAGCTGTCACCTGGATAGAGTGCTGTGGCATCACAGCTCACAGCAACCTCCAATTCCTGGGCTCAAGCGAGTCTCCTGCCTCCCCCTCCCAAGTAGCTGGGATTACAGGAGCCCGCCACAATGCCCGGCCGTTTTTTTTTGGTTGCAGCCGTCATTGTTGTTTGGCGGGCCCGGGCTGGATTCAAACCCGCCAGCTCAAGTATACGTGGCTGGCGCCTTAGCCCGTTGAGCCACAGGTGCCGAGCCTCTTGTGGTATTTTTTGTTTATAACTAGTGAGAACTGAATTGAGCTGCAATGTACTATTTCTTCACTATTTAAAGTCCATGGACTAGAAGCATGGATATTACTTGGGAGCTTGTTAGAAATGTAGATCCAGCCCTGTCCCAAATCTACTGAACGAGAATCTGTAGTCAAACAAGATGCTTAGGTATTGTGTATGCTTATTAATGTTTGAGAAACACTAAATTACTTGATAAAATGCTATATTTTATAAACATTCAATCATTTGTTGATTTTGATTGTGTAGCTTTCTGCTATGTATTTTGGCATCATTACATAGTCTTTTAAGCCCCCCAAAATTTGTATCAGATTTTGAGATACCTCCAGGATCCTGACACATGCTTAGAGTGCCCAGGGGATGACTTTGGTAAATTTTGCACATAGTCATATCCCCTTTGGCTCCAATTCCTGACTTTTCAGTTCAATTCTTCAGATCATCTATCTGGCTTTTCCATGAGCTCTTCTCTGAGATGCTGCTGCTGGGCTGATGACTCTCTTGTCTTTCAGAACCATAGCCCAAGGCTGATGGACCCCAGCCCTCAAAGCATACCCAGGTCTCTCTCTAGGATGCTATATCCCAGGCCTGGTTCAGCTGGCCACGAAGGCCAAATTCCAGTCACTAAAGAATCAAATCAAATTTTTTTTTTTGCTATTTCCTGATGTATAATATATGTGCATTAAAGTGCACATATAAGTTTATGACTTAATGCATGTTAGTATATGAAAATACTAACATTCTCTTATAACTAACCCCCAGATCCAGGAATAGAAAAAACATTACCAGTGACCAGGACACCCTATAGTCATTACTGTCCCATCTCCTATAAGCTTAACAACTATTTGGACTAATAACATAGAGTAGATTTTACCCATTTTTGTTCTTTCAGTAAATACAATGATATAGCATACTCTCTTTTGTGTTTAGCTTCTGTCTTTCAACTTTACATTGATGAGATCCATTTATATTGTGGTATATAATTGCAGTATTCTTACTGCTGTATAGTGTTCCATTGTATGAATTCCCTACAATTTTTAAAATTCATTATGTTGTTGTTGGAGATTTGGGCAGTTTCCCATTTGGGGCTATTATGAATTATACATGCAGGCACATCTTAGTGCTTTTGTGGGGGGAAACACTCATTTCTGTGAGACTTACCCTAGGAGTGGAATTGCTGGGTCACAAGATATGTCTATGTTTAGCTTTAGTGATACTGGCAAGCAGTTTCCCAAACTGTTAGCCTTATTATTAACCTAAGAGTGAGTGCTCCTGTCCCTATTCTATTCCTTCTTAAGAGTTGTGACAAATTTCAAATGTGACATTACTCTCACATGCAAGATTTACAAATTTCTACCAAAACACTAGTGCTCACATTTCAAAATAAACGCATCCATGAAGACCTCAGCAATGGCAGACCAAAAAAAGCGAAGAATGGATGACGGATATAATGCTGAGAGGCGAAGATGGTTTTCTTTGTTGCCTAGAGGACTGGGAGTCTTTTGCAAAAGCTGCTGCCAATCAAGCTTGCCTATCTTTGCAGGGCTAATTAACAGCACTTTGGCAAGCAAAGGGAGTGAAGCCTGCCGATGCAAATTAAGCTATCCCAGGGCTTATGACTAATTATAAACACAAAGCACTTAAAGGCTGAGATTAAAAAAAAAAACCCAAAAACCTCTTCTGAATTCTAATGCCATCATGTTTGTGATTGTGTGGTTTGGGGCAGGGGTGCTGGCACAAATCTCCTGACTAAATCGCACAGCACCTACGTCATGCAACCGGCCTCCCAGTCATGCACTGCTGGAAGGGCTTCCTTTGTGTCATGCAGGATTCTGAGGAGGGTGTCAATTCTATTTCCAGGAATGCCCTGGACTCTGGCATGATAAACCTGTATTTCCTTGCTGTCTCTAAGCATGGAAGAGCAGATTGGGGTAATCCAGGCACTTTCATGGGCAGGTGGCGTGGGGTTGCATGTGCAAGCTTTCATACACATTAGCTACAAACTGCAAATAATCCATACGGTATGCAAATTAGAGCCCAATTAATAGCACTTATTAACATCTCTTGGAACTGCGTGAGAAGCTGTGTTTGCCAGAGAGGAAAGCAGCACTTATGCACCTTGCTGCAAAGTCGTGTCTGGTCAGGCAAAAACCCTGGGCTTGCTGGGAGGGAAGAATGAAGCTGAAAGGCTCCTTAGCACCCTCAGGTCATCTGGAAAAGTGTCCACACAGTTCAGGCTTGACGACTGATTAGATGTGAGATGAGGAATCCCTGCTTCCTCTTCCCTCGAGGCACTGCCTGGTCCAGGCCTTAATGACTTCTGAATGTACAACTGTGGGTCCTCCCACCAGCTTCTGAGAAGAGACCAGGACAACCCAAAGCCTCAAAAAACTAGAAGAGCGTTCTAAACTCGGGAGGCACTAGTGGAAATGGAAATTAAGCAATCTCAGGTAGTGGTTAGTGAAAATAAATTTGTTCCTTTTTTCCTATTCAAGTTTACAAATTGCCTGCCTTCTAATCATAGACCCCTTAAGTTAAGAACATCTTGCCTAGTATCATTTACCAATGGCATACACTGGATTTAAAAAAATATATTCAAGGTTATCAATGAATGTTTTCCTTGCTTCAAGAAAACAAAGTATTATTCAAAAGAGTGTTGAAAAGTTGTTAGCACTAATAGTCTTGCTAACTTTAGAGCAGAGAGAGGGTCTTAATCTTACCCAATCCATGGACCTCTTTGGCCATCTAGTGAATCCTATGGACCTATTTTCAGAATATGTTTTTAAATGTATAAAATATAACATATAGACTGGCTCATGCCTGTAGTTCTAGCACTCTGGGAGGCCAAGGTGGGAGGACTGGTTGAACTCAGGAGCTTGAGACCAGCCTGAGCAAGAGCAAGATCCCCATCTCTACAAAACATAGAAAATTTACCTGGGCATGATGATGCAAAGTGTGTTTCTGCTATGTCTCAAAAATATATATATATATATATGTATATATGCATATATATATATGTGTGTGTGTATAGCATATTAACATACAAGTGTTTAATATTAAAATTTTAAAAATATAATACAGTGACAAATGTGTTTCTTCACTAACATATGGAATATCAAGATCCAGTAGCAGATCCAATGACTGCAATATTTTAAAAGCGCACATGTTTCTTGAATTATGATGGAAATACAACCCGATTCACCCATTGTAAGTTGAAAATATCAGAAGTTGAACATGTGCTTAATGCACCTAACTATTCTACTGAATATGTATTGCTTTCACACCATGGTAAAGGTGAAAAATCTTAAATAGAAATGTGTAAGTTGAGGACTTTCTGTAATGATGGGAGTAGGCATGTTGCAAGGCATCTACAATAACTCTAATGTAATATAAATATATCTGTGATTTTGCTTAGTGACAGTTACAAGAGCTAAATTTCCTGTGATGTGTTACCTACGTTAATAAGAGAAGGAAATGAATACTGAATAACCTTAGTGGTTAGTGAAAATGTAACATTTCATTTGAGTTTACAAATTTCCTGCCTTCTAATCACAGGTCTCCTAGGTTAAGAACTTCTTACTTAGTATCATTTACCAAAGGCATACACTGGTTTGAAAAAGATAAATTTAAGGTTATTAGTAAATGTTTCCCTTGCTTCAAAAGATGTAGCAATGATTAAAATGATTATTATGACAATTATTCTTATGGACATTGACATTTTAAAAGACTTAAAAGCTCCTAGAATAATTGAATTGAAGGCGGTGCCTGTGGCTCAGTGAGTAGGGTTCTGGCCTCATATACAGGAGGTGGCAGGTTCAAACCTGGTCCCGGCCAAAAACTGCAAAAGAAAACCCCCAACAAACAAAGAATAATTGAATTGAAATGCAGAGATTCATTCATTCATCCATTTATTTGGTATGGATTCACTGAGCACTGATATGCCAAATTAGGGATGAAACCATCCATGGTGATTACGTTGTTTGCTGCTAATGGACAGCTAGTTGTCCACCATGAATTTGTTTCTACTTCAGGCCAAGATTTCTTTTTTAATGAACTTTATTTTTAGAGCAGTCTTAGGTTCAAGCAAAATTGAGAGGATAGTACAGATGCTTCCTGCTGCCATATGCTTCCTGCTGCTCACATACACAGCCTTCTCCACCATCAACATCCAATGACTGAGTGGTATATTTGTTACAATTGACGGACCTACAATGATATATCAGTATCATCTCAAGTCAAACGTTTACATTAGGGTTCACTCTTGGTGTTGTACCTTTGGGTACACTCTTAGTTTTGACAAAGGTTAATTACATGTATTCATCATTACAGTTTCATACAGAATAATTTCACTGCCTTAACAATCCTCTGTTCTTTCTCTATTATCCTTTCATCTCCTTTAATTCCTAGAAACCACTGAATCCTTTTACTGTCTTCATAGTTTTTTCTTTTCCAAAATGTCATATGGTGGAATCATACAGAATATAGTCTTTTCAGATTGTTTTTTTCTTCCCTTAGTAATAGTAATATGCTTTTAAGTTTCCTCAATGTCTTTTTATATTATGATATCTCATTTCTTTTTTTTTCATTTTCTCTATACATATACATGTGATTATTTGGTTTCCACTTTTTGCCTTCACATAATTAAAAAGGCTTAAAATTTAATAACAATAACAATGTTTAAGATAGGGACTAGAAACAAAAACCTCATAAAGAATGAACTAAGATAAATACATTCAGAAAAGAAATCAGATGATTGCTGCAATGAAATATGAGCAATAATAATAATAATCATGCAAAAAAGTAACATTCACATTGTCAGATAAGAGTATGTCTATCATAGAATGCTTTGACTCTGAGGTTCAGTATGGAGTCATCAGTTAACTTCTTCTTATTATTTTTTTCCAAAGTCTCAAAAAATAGACAACTAATATTTATAGATAAAAATAAAAGATAATTTCAAAAAACAGATCTTGCCAAATCTTATAGACTATAGAAAAACAAGAAAAACTTCAAAATTATTCTACTTCATCTGGATACACCTGATATTAAAATTGGAAAAAATATATTATTATATAGGGAAATTACAAACATATTTCACTTATAAATGAGGATGCAATATCCTAAACAAAATATTAAAAAGTTAAATTAAAAATTAATGTTCAGGTTGGTGCCTGTGGCTCAGTGAGTAGGGCGCCGGCCCCATATGCTGAGGGTGGTGGGTTCAAACCTGGCCCTGGCTGAACTGCAATAAAAAAATAGCCAGGCGTTGTGGCGGCACCTGTGGTCCTAGCTACTCGGAAGGCTGAGGCAAGAAAATCATCTGAGCCCAGGAACTGGAGGTTGGTGTGAGCTGGGTGATGCCATAGCACTCTACCAAGGACAATAAAGTGAGACTCTGTCTCTTCAAAAAAATAATAATAATAATAATAATGTTCAAGTAATATACTTTGGTCAAAATTAAATCCAATTTATGTGTTTATTCGTTTCTTTTTAATGCTGAGTGTAGTCACTCACAAACTGTGAAGGGGCTGGTGAGGGGGCATTGTGGACAGAAAACTCTCTTACTCAATTATTTTCAGCACAAAGACCAATGAGGCTCAGAGAGGCAAACAATTTCACATGCTCAGAAAGTAGCAAGGAAATGCTGCCCTGAACAGAAACTTCAGGAATCTTTTACTGAACATGAAAAGTGTGTACATGTAACATAGCACGGAACAAAAGTTAGTCATAAACAGAAAGAAACTCTAACCTCATTACTCAACATGAGGATAAGAGTCATATTTTACCATGATAGTAAAGAACAAGTAATAGGAAAAATCAAAAGTGAACATCTTAAGAACAGTATCCTATAGTCATAAGGTCAAAAAGCTACAAAAGGAATGAGTACAATGCTTTAGGGCAGTGGTTCTCAACCTTCCTAATGCCTCCTAATGCTGAGACCCTTTAATACAGTTCCTCATGTTGTGGTGACCCCCAACCATAAAGTTATTTTCATTGCTACTTCATAACTATAATTTTGCTACTGTTATGAATTGTAATGTAAATATCTGATATGCAGGATGTATTTTCATTGTTACAAAGGGGTTGAGAACCACTGCTTTAGGGGATAAAGTTTAGCTTCCTTAACTCTCTGTTGGTCCCATTCTAGACTTTGACATGCCCAGCAGATCTTAATTTATAATTGCTAAACATTCTAATCAGACAACAGCTGGCTGCTATGTGCAGTGCAGTGGCTTGGGGGAGTGGTTGCAGGAATCCAGGCTGTTGCCAACAGACTCAGAAATGTTAGCTCTGGGCGGTCTTATGGCTGAACATTACATTAAAACCCACAGGTTGTTTCCAAACCTGTACTATGTGCAGTGCGGGGGAGGGGCGGTCTGAGGAATCTGGATTCTTGTCAACAGACCCTCTGGAATGTCAGCCTAAGCTATATTCTATCCCTGATCTTTCACCCATATCTCTAACCCACCGCTGAGTAACATTCTATTGTCTGGGTGTATCAATTTATTTATCCATTCATCTACTGAAAAACATTTTGTTTGCTTCCAAGTTTTGGCAGTTAAGAATAACACTATTGGCTCGACGCCTGTGGCTCAACTGGCTAAGGCATCAGCCACATACACCTGAGCTGGCGGGTTCGAATCCAGCCCAGGCCCGCCAAACAACAATGACGGCTGCAACCAAAAATGGCCAGGCCTTGTGGCGGGCACCTGTAGTCCCAGCTACTTGGGAGACAGAGGCAAGAGACTCGCTTGAGTCCAGGAATTGGAGATTGCTGTGAGCTGTGATGCCACAACACTCTATCCAGGGTGACAGCTTGAGGCTCTGTCTCAAAAAAAAAAAAAAAAAAAAAAAGCATAACACTATTATAAGCATCCTGTAATCCTTGTACAAGTTAAGGATTGTTATATCTTCTTGGAAAATTGACCCCATTATCCTTACATGATGCTACTTTTTATCCCTGATAGCATTACTTCCTCTGAAGGAATAACATAAGTATTCCTACTTACTTTTGATTCGTGTTAGCAGGATATATCTTTCTCTATCTCTTTACTTTTAATATATGTACTTTAATTTAAAATGGATTTCTTGCAGACAACATGTACTTGGGTCTTGTTTCTTGATCCTTTCAGGCAATCTCTGTATTTTAATTAGTATATTTAAATTGATGTTTAAAGTGATTATTATAGTTGGATTAATACCTAGGTCTGACAATTAAGTTCATGAACTTGCCACTGTGCACTTATGTTGGCAGCACTGGACAAATAACTTAGTAAGGTTTAATAACCTTGGTGTACAAGTCTCACAGCTATGTTTGTGTCAACATGTGGTGATATTTGCTGAGTCACATTCATTATTGTTTTTGAGTGCTGTACAGTGACAGCTGTGATGGTCATTCCAGAAAAAGAGTTCCAAAATAGCTTTGAAGTACTACCCTGAGAAATACTTCAAAGGTGACCATAGTGATACTCAGCTGTGAAATATATAGCTCTTTTTCTAGAATGAATTTTTTAATTTAACTGTCAAACCTCACAGTTATACCTATTGTAGTTGTCCAGTCATGGACTTTTGCCATCCCCAGTATATTAATAAACTCATGAAAGACAGTCTTCATTTCTAAGTGTTTTTGATATTCTTCTTAGAATTTCCATCTCTCCCTCTTATATTGCCCATCTTTTCTTGCATGCTATGCATTATCCTTTAGAGACTTAGCATATTAGTTACAGTTTTCTTAAATTCCTGGCCTGATAATTCCAACATCCTTGTCTGAGTCTATTTCTGATGATTTCTCTGTCTCTTCAAACTGTGGGGTTTTTTTGCCTTTAGTTTTTCTTGATAGCTAGACATGATATACTGGGTGAAAGAAATGTCTGTAAATAGGCTTTTAGTTGGTGAGGTGTGGCCAGAGCAAGGTGCCTATTCTATGGTTTGGTCCCTGGACTGTGAAATTCTAAGTGTTTCTTAGCCTCCCATCCTTACTTGGGATAGGATGGTTACAAGCACTGGAGGTGGGCATATTCATTCCCCCAGATTAGTTAGGCTCTGAAACAAACTCCAATTGTTTAGGCCCTGGTGAGATAGTTTCTCTTAAGGACAGACCTCATCAAGAAGAAACATTTGTGCATAATGCAATGATACATTTCAAAACTATTAACAATAGAGTATAAATGTCTTACCACAACAAACAAGTAAGCAAGGCAATGGTTATATTAATCAGTTAGATGTAAGCATTCCATCATTTGACATTGTATATCAAATCAGCATATTGTACCCCATAAATGCATTAATGTTCAAAGTTATGATTTAATAAAGGAAATAAACAAATTTAAAAAAAGAGCGTGCACTGTCATATTTTAAATGGTTCATTTTTCCCTTTCCCTGCTGGAGGACCAAGGATATTTTCCTTTTATATTCATTGTGAAAGCCTGGTTGAACTCTTGGAGGTAAAACTCACAAAAGTTTGGGGTCTCCCCTGTGATTGGGTCTCCCTGGAGCTTTTAACTCTTCAGTGTCCACATTGAACCTCCAGCAATTTGTCAACTACACTTCAGATTTTCCTACCCTGGCAGGGTTTTTGCTTGTGAATTTCTGCTCTGGTAAGTTGTACTTCTCTGTATTCTTCTCTCTGCCTCTCCAATCTGGGGGGTTTGCCCTGTGATCTCACTACCTTAAGAAGATTTGGTTTTTCAGTTTATTAAGCTTTTTACTAGTTGTTAGGATGGAGTGATGACTTCTAAACTCCTTACATGCTGGAGTGCTGGCTATTGTTTTAATAGGAATTTATGAAGTGTTTCTCTAAAGATTAAGGGCATCCACTTGCTTGTAATTAGCCTAGGCCCCCTTTGTCACCCAGACAAAATACCAAGCTCTTCACAGCAAGGGGCCAATACCCTGGAGTTATTGGCACTCACTTTTTGGCACCAAATTTATTGATACTAATGATCCCAATCCCATATGAAGTTCCCTGGACCATTCAGATAATGAATTTTCCTTATGGCAGCAGTACTCCTGTTAATGAGAAATGAATGATTTCTGTAAGTTTTAATTTTAATTCAATAGCTCTTGTGATATCTTTCCCTGGATCATTTGCTGTTCAAGCTCAACTTCAATTTTCTCAATAACATGGTTCACCAACTCTTTGGGATGCTGGTTTGGACAAGAATAAAATTCTACTGAACTGTCTCTCCCATATCTCTAGGTCCTTCATGTGCCTCAGGTCAAATTCAAACTTCTGGTATCTGTATCTCTTGCCTGAGAGCTTTATTTGAAACTGTGGGAGGCCTCTCTGTCTCCTAGTCTGCAGGCCAGAAGTGTCAGAAGATTAACACTACCTTTCCTTCAGAGTAGCTCTCAAGTAAGAATTGATAATAATTGATGGTTCCTTTGGTGGTAGAACTGCAAAGCATGTGTTCCATAATTTTTGCAGAGTTTCTTCCTGGAATCAAGCTATAGTTACCCATAGTGGTTGCTGGTTTACTAGCACACCCTTGATTGGAGAGGCCCCTTTTCTGTTTCATTTTCTTCTGCCCCTCTGCACTGGTTTCTCTCTCATCCATGAGGAACATTAAAGTTATCTCTAAAGTCAGTTATCTCTGAGTCAGTTATCTCAATTGACTCTAAAAATCGAAAAGCTCTAGCAACTCCAAGAAGACCAAGGGGAAGAAACACTGCTATTTCTAAGTTTTATTGATGAAAGAAGGCTCTAACCCCAAGAGCTGCCCAGAAAGAGTCTGCCAGAGGGAAAAGAATATAACCCCCATTGGACAATGGGCTATGAATGATAATATGAATTGCTATTTATTCTCATTTACTTTGCTTTTATAATCTTTACCAAATTTAATCCTCACAACAACTCCATGAAGTAGTTGTCTTCATCTCCATGTTATAGATGAAGAAACTAAAAGTCAGAAAGATTGAATGGCTTGCTCAAAGTCATCAAGCAAGTAAGTAGCATAGTTAAAATTCAGAACAAGTCAGTTTCATTTCCAAGTCCTGTCTCTGAACTCATGTGCTGTACTCCCTCACTGGGTGGAACTTGGGACTAAGGATAGAAGTCAATCACTGTCCAAATGGGAAGATACTGGGGGATTTGGGGGTCTTTTAATAAATGTTTTGATGTTTACCTGAACTGTTACAGTTGGCATGTGACTTTGCGGTGAGGTTATGCGGGGCCACCTTGATTTGATTCTTCTCTGGGCACACTTTTGATAGATCCTTCAAGATGGGAAAGAAGACCAAGTGAGAAAGTCAGCAAGGACATTTGTTCAGCTGAGTGTGGTGGCTCATGCTGGTAATCTCAGGTACTGAGAGGCTGAGGCTGGAAATTTGTTTGAGGTCAGTAGCTCAATACTAGACTGGGCAATATAGTGAGAACCCATCCTTAAAAACATCCACCACCACCAAAGACATTTGTTCACATCAAACAACTTTATTGGACAGACTTCTGGTAGTGTATTCTTTTTTTCAAAAGAGTTTGGCTTCAGTGGTTTTCTTGTGGCAGAAGTGCTGTGGGCAAGGGAGTGGCTTACATGTATTGGTGAGCTATAACCTCAATAATGCTGTGTAATAAACCATCTCAAGATTCAGCGGCTTAAAACAATAATACTTTATTGCATATCCATAGTTCTGTGGGTCAGCTACAACTTAGGTGGGTTGACACTGTGTTCCAGCTTCAAGGTTATAGATTAGATTCAGGTCAGCTCCACATGTTTTGTTCTGGGGTCTAGGCCAAAGGAGTAGTGGCTGCTTGGAGTATATCCTTCTCATGGTGGATCAACACAGCGCAAAAGAGCAGCCCAACCATACAAGCATGTGTCAAGCCTCTATTCATTTTATGCGGTCCAATCTAAAGTCAGGAGATAGGTGTACACCACCCTCCATGAAGCTGTAGCAAAATGGTGGATAATTCTACTATGGGAGAATGACAAATTAGGACTAATTATTCAAAGTAACATGTACCCTATGATGGTATTGACATGCATCTTTTTAAATAAATTTTTGTTCCTATTTGGGCATTCTCAAGAAGTCAATAATAAGTGTCTATATCAGTGGGAACAGAGAGAAGTGGGGAGAGGTACAGGAAGTGAAGAGTTAGAATAGCATATTCTCATTTGTAGGATGCCAGGTATCTACAACTCTGTGTAGCTATATTGCTGTATGTGTTTATGCATTTGATAAGGAAGTGCAAAAAAGGACGTGAAAGTTGCAAAACTGCGTTAGAATTCATTCATTAACTCAAATTCCAAAGACAGAAAAATGCTTAAAAGGAGAGCAACATACATACTTAAAGTTTCCTTTTCACTGTTTGACTAAGCAGTGCTTTTAAAGGAAAAAAATTAGAGATCTTCAGCTAAGATGTTGCAAAACCATCAACTAGAAATTTCACTTATAGCTGAGAAGTCATTTGACTAACAAAAATAAGTGTGTGTGGCAGAAATTGGTGGTTATATCAATATCTGTTGGCAAATTTTTATTTATCTAAACAATTTATCAGTTGCTTAAAAAACAGTTGACAAAAGTAATATTATTAAAAGAAACTTATGAATAGTTCCATTATTAGGAAAAAAGAAACCCTCAGAGTGTCAGAGAAAACTATAAAAAGGTGTTCTTTTTTCTTTTTTTCATAGCAATTATATGTAGCTCCATGCTCAGGGATGCTTTTCCTATCAGCACCCCATCTGTGTCCTGATCCAACTTCTGTTAATCACATCACCTCTGACTGTACCGTTTACATGAGCAACAGCACAGTCTCCAGGCCCTTGACCATTCCACCTTCCTCCTCTATTGTCTCAGTGACACATACTTCAGAACAGGTCTTTAACCATTTTTATCTTCAAAGCATGGGGCAAGTATACTCAGCCTTAGTTTGAAGTGTTGAGTATACATCTTCAGTATTTGCTTTATAAAATACTGATTGTACCCTTTATTATAATCCCTAATACAAAGCTGAGTTTTTAAAATAACAGCTTTATGGAGATACGATTCACGTTACCATAAAACTCACCCTTTTATAGTGTGTCATTCAGCATTTTTTGGTATTTTCAGAGTTGTGCAGCCATCACCATTATCTATTTTTAGAATATCATTATCATTCCAAAAAGTAGCAGTCATTCCCATTCTGTCTCCTCCTACCCCTGCCAAACTGTAGCCCTTGGCAACCACTAATCTGCTCTCTGTCTGTATGCCTTTCCCCATTCTGAACACTTCATATAAAAGGAATCGCACAATATATGGCCTTTTGTGGCTGGCTTCTTTCACTTAGCATTATATTTTCTAAATTCATTTATGTTGTAGCATGTATCATATTTCATTTCTTTTTATTGCTAAATTACATTTAATTATGTATATATACATATATATATATATATATACACCCACACAATTGTATATATATATATTGTATATACAATTGTATCGTATATATAATTACAAAGTATATATATACCACATTTTGATTATCCATTTGTCAGTAGATGGATATTTGGGTCCATGCTGTGAACATATATGTACAAGATTTTGTGTGAACACATATTCCGATTCTCTAGGGTATGTACCCAGGAACAGAACTATCGGGTCATATGATAACTCTATGTTTAATATTTTAAAGAATTGCCAAACTGTTTTCCAAAGTGGCTGCCCCAATTTACATTCCACCAGAAATGTAAAAGTTTCCAATTTTTCCACATTCTTGCTAACACTTGCTATTGTCTGTCATTTTAATTTTAGGAATTTTAGTGTGAATTAGTATCTCATTGTGGTTTGGCTTTGAATTTCCCTAATGACTTTTTATGTCCTTACAAGTGATTTGAGTGTCTTTTTTTGAGACATGTCTATTGAAATTGTCTACCCACTTTTAAGTCCATTTTGCATTAATTTTTATAAATGGCATAAGGTTTATTCTTTTGTATATTGTCTCAATCCAATTGTCTCAGTGCCATTTGTTAAAAAGACTGTCCTTTCCCTATTAAATTGTGCTGGCATCTTTGTTAAAAATCAATTAACCAACATACCTTTCACCTCTTTTACCCAATTACAGCATTAAGACATTTGTGTTGTACACCTGATAGATCCAACTTGTACTTGCAAAAAATAAATTAAAATGGAAAAAAAATATTGTGAAGAAAAATAAAACTTCTGGCCACTATAAAAAAAAAATCAATTAACCATAAATATAAGGGTTTATTTTTGGATTTAACTCATTTAACTCTATTTAAATAATCTACATATGTATTCTTATGCCAATACCACACTGTTTTGATGACTACAATTTTATAGTAAATTTTGAAACTGAGAAATGTGAGTCCTCTAACTCTAAGAATGGAAACTTTCTAGGGAGCTTCCAGATGGGTAAAATAATGACAATTCTCTGGGTATGGGGCTTTTGGGGGAACTCCAAATCTGTCCTGTATCCTCTTGTGTCAACTAGACAGCTGGTTTTTACAGGCAGAAAAGTTGTAAAGCTGTTGGTTTTCGAGGTAATTGTGGAGCTGGAGAGATGGGAATGGGAATAGGTGAAGTTAAAATGCCACAAACCCTGTGATTCTTACAGCCACTTTTTTTCTTGAAGTTCCTCAGATTTTTGAAAGCCTTTGATTAATTTCTGAAGTTCTGAAAAGTTGATTTTGACACTTTTTATCAGTGTTCTGGCTACTTTGTGGAACAAGTAGATATTTAGAGGTCCTTTATGCTACCATTCTAGAAGTGCTTCTCTTATGTTATTTTTAAAGAGACACATGTGATAGATGGGAGTAGGGGACCTGAAAACTATAGTATACCTCCAATTCCTAGCTATCAGTGTTAGATGTAATGGACGAACATATTGACATAGGGTGTGCATGAAGACAGAAACTACTTAGGTGTTTACACTTAGTTGTGTAACATAAGCCAAATTTAATCAATCATTTCTTGAGTACTTACTATGATGAGCCAAAGGCTGCATCATATGTAACATGTGGGTCATTATGAATGTTTTAAGATATACGGAAATCAAGAAACATAATGTCTGTATGGGCAGAAACAAACGAAGCCCTCCCAGCAACACAAATAAGCTGAGCAAGTTGAAACTTATGTGTGTGAATCAGAAAGGACACTGTTGACTGTGTTTCTTAGAAGTAAAATAATGAAACATAACAGTCTATCTCAAAACTTTTACAACACATACAGGTAAGTAAAACTGTATTAAGATTCTTACTGTAGAAGCAAACACAAACCCAATTTGTGTAAACAAATGGAGGATTTTAAAAGACTTTTATTTATTTTGGTTGCAGCTGACATTGTTGTTTAGCGGGCGTGGGCTGGATTCGAACCCGCCAGCTCAGGTGTACGTGGCTGGCGCCTTAACCGCTTGAGCCACAGGCGCTGAACCACAAATGGAAATTTTTTATAGGAAAAATCAAATTTTTTATAGGAAAAATCCTGAGTGCCTTATGTAATCAACCCAAAAGTTGGTAAACCACTCTTTGAATAGGATGGTGACAAGACTGTGAGATGGAGACTCCAAACTACTGGAGCAGGTCTTGGAAACCTCCAGAATGCTTGCTCTCTCTTTTCTCTAATTTCTTTTCTTTTTTTTTTTTTTCTTTAAATTTCAGGTTAATTTGAGGGTACAAAGAAATAGGTTCCAATGTTTGCATTTGTTAGGTAGAGGCCCTCTTATAATAGTGTTCAGCCCCCAAGAAGTTTGCCATACATTATAACATTGTGCCCATTAATTGAGAGCACAGCAAACCCTTTTCCTCCTCCTTTCTCCATCCTACCTTATTCCCACTCCCCCCACCTTGAATTGATTTGAGTTTTTCTTTTGTATGGGTATGCATTAGATTATCTCCTGGCTTCATATTAGTATTGAATACATTGAATAGTTGCTTCTCCATTCTTGGGTTACTTTACTAAGAAGAATATGTTTAAATTCCCCATCCAGCTTAATACAAAAGATGTAAAGTCTCTATCTTTTTTAATGGCTGAATAGTATTCCATGCCATACATATATCATAGCTTGTTAATCCATTCTTGGGTTGGTGGGCATTCAGGCTGTTTCCACATTTTGGTGATTGTAAATTGAGCTGCAATAAACAGTGTAATGCAAATGTCTTTGTGATAATATGATTTATTTTTCTTCTGAGTAGATGCCTAGTAATGGGATTGCAGGATCAAATGTGAGGTCTAATTTGAGTTCTTTGAGGATTCTCCATACTTCTTTCCAAAGAGGTTGTATTAGTCTGCAGTCCCACCAGCAGTGTAAAAGTGTTCCCTTCTCACCACATCTGCACCAGCATCTGTAGCTTTGAGTCTTTGTGATGTGGGCTAATCTTACTGGGGTTAGTTGATATCTCAGGGTGGTTTTGATTTGCATTTCTCTGATGATCAGGGACAATGAGCACCTATTTTTCATAGGTTTGTTAGCCATTCATCTGCCTTCCTCAGAGAAGGTTCTGTTTGTGTCTATTGCCCAGTAGCAGATCAGATTGTGTGCTCTTTTCTGGTTTGATTAATTTGAGTTCTCTGTAGATTCTAGTTATCAACCCTTTGTTAGATTCATACCACACAAATATCTTTTTCCAATCTTAAGGTTGTCTTTTTGTTTTAATTTTTGTGTCCTTAGCTTTGCAGAAACTTTTCAGTTTAATTAAGTCCCATTTGTTTATTTTTGTTGTTGTAATTGCCACTGAAGTCTTCTTCTTAAAATCTTTCCCTAGTCCATCATCATCAAGAGTTTTTCCCACTGAGTGTGGTGGCTCATGCTTATAAATGCTAGTAATCTGGGAGGCCCAGATGGATGGATTGCTTGAGCTCAGGAGTTTGAGACCAGCCTGAGCAAAAAGTGAGCCCCTGTGTCTAAAAACAGCCAGGTGTTGTGGCATGCACCTGTAGTCCCAGGTACTTGGGAGGCTGAGGCAATAGAATAGCTTGAGCACAAGTGTTTGAGGTTGCTGTGAGCTATGATGCCATAGCACTCTACCTCAAGGTGACTGAGTGAGGCACTGTCTCAAAAAAAAAAAAAAAGTTTTCCCCACACTTTCTTCTAATATTTTTATTGTTTCATGTTTTAGATTTAAATTTTGTATCCATTTTGACTCAATCTTTTTAAGTGGTGGAAGGTGTGGGTCTAGTTTCAGTCTTTTACATGTGTTTATCCAATTCTCCCAACACCTTTTATTGAACAGGGATATTTTTACCCCACTGTATGCTTTTGTTTGGTTTATCAAAGATCAGATGGCAACTAGAAACTGGTTTCATCTCTTGGTTTTTTATTCTGTTTCATATGTCTATGTCACTATTTTTGTGCAAATACCATGCTGTTTTGATCACTATGGACTTGTGATATAACCTAAAATCTGGTAGAGTGATGCCTCTGGCATTTTTATTACTAAGGATTGCCTCAGCTATACAGGATTTTTTTCTGGTTCCATGCGAAACAAAGTGCTATTTTTTCAAAGTATGATGTTGATATGTTAATGGGGATTACATTGAATCTGTAGATTGCTTTGGGTAGAATAGACATTTTAAAAATGTTGATTCTTCCCAGCCAAGAGCATGGTATATTCTTCTACTTGTTCATATCTTCTGTTATTTCTTTTCTTAGGGTTTCATAATTTTCTTTGTAGAGGTCCTTTACATCTTTTGTTAGGTATATTCCTAAGTATTTCATTTTCTTTGAAGCTAATGTGAAGGGAATTGTGTCCTTGATTTGCTTCTCAACTTGGTGTTATTGGTGTATACAAAGGCTACTAATTTGTAAACATTGATTTTATAGGCTGAGATGTTACTATATTTCTTGATCACAACCAGCAGTTTTGTGCTTGAGTCTCTGGAGTTTTCTAAGTATAAGATCATATCAATAGCACAGAGGGAGAGTTTGACCTCCTCTTCCCCCATTTGGATACCTTTTATATTATATCTTGCCTGATTGCATTAGGTAGAACTTCCAGAACTATATAGACTACTAGAGGTGATAGTGGGCATCCTTATCTGGTTCTAGTTCTAAGTGGGAAAGCTTTTTGTTTTACTCCATTCAGTATGATATTAGCTGTGGGTTTGTCATAGATGGCTTCAATCAGCTTAAAAAATGTGCCACCTATATCTATATTTTTAAGTGTTCTTTTTAGAAAAGGATGTTGAATTTTATCAAATACTTTTTCTTCTTCTATTGAGAGGGTCATATGGTCTTTGTTTTTGCTTGTATTGATATGGTGATTTACATTTATGAATTTGTGTATGTTAAATCAGCCTTGCATCCCTAGGATGAAGCCTACTTGATTGTGATTTATTATTTTTTTAATGTGTAGCTGCAATCTATTAGCCAAGATTTTATTGAGTATTTTTGCATCAATATTCATTAGTGAAATTGGTCTGTAGTTCTTCTTACAGGGTCCTTTCCTGGTTTTGGAATCAGGGTGATATTTGCTTCATAGAACATGTTGGGGAAGGTTCCTTCCTTCTCAATGTTTTGGAATAAGTTCTGCAGTATGGGTATAAACTCTTCTTTGAAGGTTTGAGAGAATTCTGGTGTGAAACCATCTGATCCAGGGCTTTTCTTGGTTGGAAGAATTTTTATTGTTACTTTGATCTCAGTGCTTGATATTGCTATGTTTAAGAGATGTATTTATTCTTGGTTAAGTCTAGGGAGATGGTATGTTTCTAGGTATTGGTCCATTTCCTCCACATTATCGAATTTCTGGGCATAGCTTTTTTGTAGGAGTCAGAGATAATCACTTGTATTTCTGTGTATCAGCTGTTATTTCCCTCCTTTTAATTTCTGATTGAGGTTATTGAAGATTTTACTTTTCTGTTTCTAGTTTTATGGCCAATGGTTTATCAATTTTATTGGTATTTTTGAAGAACTAACCTTTTTTTATTAAATCATAGTTGTGTACATTAATGCAATCATGGGGTACAATGTGCTGGTTTTATATACATTTTGAAATATTTTCATCAAATTGGTTAAAATAGGCTTCATGGCATTTTTTTAGTTATTGTGTTAAGACATTTATATTCTACATTTAGTAAATTTCACATGTACCCTTGTAAGATGCACTGTAGGTGTGCTCCCACCAATTACCCTCCCTCCATCCATTCTCCCCCACCTTCCCTCCCTCTCCCCTTTCCCCATATTCTTGGGCTATAATTGGGTTATAGCTTTCATATGAAAGCTATAAATTAGTTTCATAGTAGGGCTGAGTACATTGGATACTTTTTCTTCCATTCTTGAGATACTTTGCTAAGAAGAATATGTTCCAGCTTGATGCAGTTCCAGGGCTGGGGCAGCTATTTTCTCCTTTGTGTTCAGAGAAACAAAGCCTGTCTTCAGAAAAAAGGAGGCTGGAGTAGATACGCAATAGAGATAAGAAACTACAGAACCCAGAGAAACAGAGCAGCAGATACTGCAGATACTAAAGCTACTTAGACCTTGCTTAGCCATCACTCTCCTCTAACATTTAGGCTCAAAGCTAAACACCTTGATTTTCCTGCCTCCCTTCCAGCTAGGATGGGCCATGTTGTAGAGATCCAGCTAATGGTATATAAGCGAAAGCCCCTGGGGAGGGTTTCCCTGCTGGAATAAAGGCAAGCTTCTTGAGAGAAAGTGTTTTTCTCTTTGTTCCTGTGCCTTATCTCCTTTTTCACACCTGGACCTCAGACTTGGAGCTGGAGCAGCCACACTGGGGATCACCAGACAATGAGCAAGATCCTACTTGCTAAGGACAATAGAGTAGAAAGACAAGAAACCCCAGGTGGGTGCCTCAGGGCCGCCCCAGGTGGCATGACTGAGCTCTGAATGGTGGATGACCAAACTGCCTACCTCTGTACTACTTGTATAAGACAAATAAATCCCTATCTAATTAAGCCACCATCATCAGATATATACATTTATGCTATGGAACAAACCACTCAAAACTTAGTGACTTGAAAGGACAAATATTTATTATTCCTATGATTTCATGGGTCAAGCCAGTCACTTTTCCCATCTGGGATGGCTTAGCCAGGACTAGATGATTTAGAATAACCACACTTACACACCTGTTCATTGGCAGGCAAGCTGGGGTAGGACAGTAATTCTCAACCAGGAGTGACTTTGTCCCCTAAAAGTAGTTTGGCAATGTCTGAATATAATTTTGATTGTCAAAAGTTGTCATAATGTTGATTGTCAACTCTAACCAGGGGGGTAGGTGCTATTCTCAGCTAGTGGGTAGAGGCCAAGGATGAACCTCAACATCCTGGAATGCACAAAACAGTCACAATAAAGAATTACTTGATCTAAAATGTCAGTAATTACTGAGATTGATCTAGAATAAACTTCCATTGGGACATTTGTCTCTGCTCAGCTCACCCACCCCCTCATCTAGCAGGCTAGACCTCGCTTGTTCATCTAGTCAGGGGTTCCCAGGAGCAGCAGATGGGAACCAACCCCAACGTACAAGCACTTTTCAAATCTCTACCTGCCTTGGATTTGTTAATATTCCATCAGACAAAGCCAGAGTGCGTGTGGGAGGGGCTCTAAATTTTTACAATGTATCCACATCAGATTTTCGGTTATTTGAAGCTGAACAGGGCCAGGTACAGTAGCTCACACCTGTAATCCTAGCACTCTGAGAGGCTAAGGTGTGTAGATCACTTGAGCTCAGGAGTTGGAGACCAGTTTGAGCAAGAACGAGACCCTGTCTCTAAAAATAGATAAACTCAACCCCAGGGCGACTGAGTGAGACTCTGTCTCAAAAAAAAAAAAAAAAAAAGAAAAATCCTGAATACATTCCCATTTGCAACAGGAAAAATTCATCTTAATTCGCAATGACTCTCTGATTCCCAGTTCTTTGCTTTGTGAAAGCCAGTTCTAATGCCTTCCCTTGGGTTCCACCAGGACCCTTCACATCCCTCAAGATTCCCTGGTTGCAAACAACAGAAACCTTTTGTGGCTATTTAAGCAGAAAGAGAGTTTACTGAAAGGAAGTGAGGGAGGTTAGAGAATCAGTGGCTAAGCAGAACTAGAAAGTCTGGCTTGAACAACCAGGAACTGGCTTTTCTTCCCTGTAGATGCCCCCTTTTTGCTTCAGCTAGTTGGAGTTCCTGTTATGTGCAACCCAAATGGCATTTGCTAAGACCCTCTGCTAGACAGCCCCCACCGGTGGTTCTGAGAAGCCACCAGAAACCTTTCCCCAGGGGGTGGTACCACGAAAACCTACAGGCCCCCAAACATCCCGATCTTCCTTCTGATGCTCCAAGAAGTTAAGACAAACAACTGACTTCCTTCCGCCCTTGCCAATGGCAGCCCATTTGGATTCTTGGATTCGTGACTTTGCAGATAAGGTGCCCTTCTCTAGAAACTTGGCAGCATCGCCAGTGCCTGCTGTTGTAGAAACCAGAGTCATGAAATGTCTAGGGGGAAAAAATAGCTTCCGGATCTGCATTCCAAAGTGTGCTCCTGGTAAGTGGAGTGGTTTCCAATTTTTTAGGAACTTAGGAATGAAAGCAATACACTTACAATGACAGGAAACCCAGACCTGCTAAAACTAATGTGTCCCTCTTTTTTTTTTTTTTTTTTTGAGACAGAGCCTCAAGCTGTCACCCTGGATAGAGTGCTGTGGCATCACAGCTCACAGCAACCTCCAATTCCTGGGCTCAAGCGAGTCTCTTGCCTCCGCTTCCCAAGTAGCTGGGACTAGAGGCGCCCGCCACAACGCCTGGCCATTTTTTTTTGGTCGCAGCCGTCATTGTTGTTTGGCGGGCCCAGGCTGGATTCGAACCCGCCAGCTCAGGTATACGTGGCTGGTGCCTTAGCCTGTTGAGCCACAGGCGCCGAGCCGTGTCCCTCTTTTCCGTGCCGAGGCTTCCCGAAGCAGGAGTTAGGGCACCGGGTGAGGGTAGACTATTTCAGCTTATCAACTTGGCCTCATTTCCATCGAGACGTGCTGCTTGCATCCGTCATCTCAGTATCCCAAGTTATTTTGGGCCAATTCATGACCTCATGTGCCTGTTTTTGTTTTTCAACATTTTTCTTTGCCCGTATGGCCCCCAAGAATCCACTACCATGCCTCCATCCTGTGCAGGGAAGCATTAGCAGGTCCTTGTTTTGAGTTTCCTCTCATCTTCAGCATACTGTCTTCCTTTCTAAGACCCTAAAATATTGGAGGCGGAAATTTTATCTTCTGGCTAACTGTGGTCTTATCATCAGAGAGATCAGAGGTGCCCTTTGACTAGTAAATCACTTTTTTTTTTTTTTTGGAGACAAGGTCTCACTATGTTGCCCTCAGCAGAGTGCTATGGCGTCACAGCTCACAACAATCTCAAACTCTTGGGCTTAAGCAATTCTGCCTCTGCTTCGCAAGTAGCAGCTGCTTTTTGGTTGTAGTTGGCTCGGGCTGGATTCGAACCCACCAGCTCAGGTGTATGCAGCTGGCACCCTAGCCACTGAGCTACAGACGTCAAGCCAACTAGTAAATCACTTTTATAAACACCCAGCCTTCATTCATTCAGGCAAAAAATACTGGGAGCCCTACTATGTGCCAGGTACTGATGCTGCTGGGCTTTAACCCATGGCCTTGACCTTTGCTCCCCATTTCACATTCTGATCTATGGCTTTCACTGCAAAGGAGGCGGAATCCCTAATTTACTGGGTATTTTAGATGCAAGTTCTCACTTTTGACGCTCACATACATTTTTTAGCTTTGTACAGGGTCACTAATGGGCATTCTTTTTTTTTTTTTTTTTTTGAGACAGAGCCTCAAACTGTTCCCCTGGGTAGAGTGTGGTGGCACCACAGCTCACAGCAACCTCCAACTCCTGGGCTCAAGCTATTCTCCTGCCTCCACCTCCCAAGTAGCTGGGACTACAGGCTCCCAACACAATGCCTGGCTATTTTTTGGTTGCAGCCGTCACTGTTGTTTGGCGGGCACGGGCTGGATTCGAACCCGCCAGGTCAGGTGTATGTGGCTGGTGCCTTAGCCGCTTGAGCCACAGGTGCAGAGCCACTAATGGGCATTCTTTAAAGAGAGCTGCATGCAGCAATGACCCTCTTCTTGGTTTCTTTGTGCCTTTCAACAGTTGAAGTTTTAACTATTCAGGCATGTTTTTGTCATTCTTTTTGTTGTTGTTGTTGTTGTTGCAGTTTGGCCGGGGCTGGGTTTGAACCCTCCACCCTCAGTATATGGGGCCAACACCTTACCCACTGAGCCACAGGCACCACCCTCACCAGCTGAACTTTTAATAACTAATAATAGTAACTACTTAGTAGTGTCCTTATTAGCCATCAGATACTGCGCAAAGTACGGCCCATACATCACCCCACTTAATCCTCATTGTCATCACTACTGTCTCCCCTGTGAAAACCATGGGTCTAGAGTAAACAGCTTGGCCAAGATCACAGGACAAGTGTCAGAGCCCCGACTTCATACCTTCTTTACCTGCTCCATATACGCCTTTCCTCAGTAAAGTCTAGGAAGCGGATGGAGGAGGATAGGATTGGCAAACTTGTTCTGTAAAGGACAAGTTGGTAAAAGCCTTCTTGCTATTAAGGACCATTATGCTTTATCAGCCAGAAGTCTCAACTCTGAAGGGCATGGCTGTGTCCCTGTACAACTTTATTGATAAAAATAGGCAGTGGGCCAGATATGCTGACCCCTGTGTGTTAAACCGCCAGCCAGACTGGATTATTAATATCTGCATGTCTACTGCCTGCCACACAACTACCAGAAAGCCAGAGCATTCTGCACTTTTACAATGTGCCATGTGCTGCGTTAAATACTGTACATAAATTTTCTCATTTAATCCTCTCAAGTACTCTAGGAGAAGAGAGGTATCCCCTTCTATAGACAATGAACTAAGACCAACATGGTCAAGTAACTTGCCCAATGTCATCCCCCTGGGATTTCCAAAACCAGCTTCTAACCATTAAGGAACACTGCCTTTCACCATCAGAGAGCTGCACCTGTGCACTAAGGAGCTTTCCCATGGGGGCCTGGGAGACCTGCCTCCCTGGGACCGAGCCTGAAAGGACACCTGCCTTCTTGGCACATTTCCTTCCCCCAGGCATCCTGGCTTATTAGCTCCCTTCTGAGAGTTACCTGCTTTCCTTAGTTTGTACTTTACTTGGGTCAGGTGCCCCTAGCCAAGGCACCATGCTTGCTTTCAACTAATTTTGCCCATCTCTGTACCAGTTCATTATGAGTTAGTTTCACAATGTCCCTTTCAGTTTCCCAAGTTCTAGGGTAACCCTGCGGTGGCCACATGCTGTGTTTACCTGGGGCTTCCATCCACTCCTTCCGCCTTGTCTGCTGAGCAGAGAGCTGCTTAAATGACCTCTGGGCCACAGTGATGCCCAAGGACCAGCAGGTCAATGGGCCTCAACCCGTATCTGATGCTGCTGATGCTGTCCTCAGAGAAGACAGGGGACAGACACTTGAGAGCCTTGTTTTCTAAGAGCTCCTGTTCACTTTGTGTTGAGTCATGTGGGTACACAGAGGTATCACTTTAGCGGCTTCTCTTTCTTGGCAATGACCTTGAGACCTAAAAATGGGCCACCGGATGCTCTGGAAGAGTCACTAAGAAAACACCCAATCCATCCCAGCCCTTGGGCAGAGCATGAATGAATCATGCATTCATTCAACAGATATTTTTCCAGTACTCGCCTCAGGCCAGGTACCCTGCCAGGCACTGGATCCAAAATTGAACCAGACAGGCCTCCTCCCAGTGGAAGTTGTGTTGGGAAGGACAGAGATTTTATTAATACCTCATTATAGACGATGAAAAGTGCTGGGTCCTAACCACAAGGGGACTTAGCTGGAAGAGCTATTCCAGCCCCCACCATCCCCTGTCCCCTGCTTGCCTGTAACTGGGAGAATTCCAGGACCAGTGCCCAACACACTTAATAAATATGTCCTGATTGCCTGGACATGGCAGCACATTGCTTTCACAGAGTTGCTGTTGCAAGTATAAGAATCAAAACTAGCTGCTGGTATTATTATCACCTTTGGAAGGGGTCCAAGAGGGTGCTGCAGAAGCAGCATTCCTGAATTTTAAGATACTTCCCCCCTCCCCAAACACACACACTCTTTGGGAGTAAGCCTGGGGCTTCTCCGGGTGTAAAACTTGGACACAGAACTAACTGCCTATGACTGAGAAGCAGAAAACGTGCCCAGCTGGGCATCTGCAACTAATCTGAAAGACCATCTGGGTTTTCAGGTAGGTTCACAGTATCCAAGATAACCACAAAAAGAGAGCTCCACAGATAAGTTGATTCCTAATGATGGGTCTACCTGCGGCTGCTGCCCTATCATCACCCCTCCCCCATCCCACCATAGAAATGCCAGCCTCACTTTAGTTCCTCCCCTCGAGGCACCCTTACAGGGCTTCCAGGTCTTACAAGAAAAGAGACCACCTCTGAGGCCAACCATGCTGTGACCCCATCTTGCACTCCCTCAGATTGCTCCAAACCAGTATTTTGTGCTGCCCCCAAACCTTGACCTCTGTGCACCTTTCTCCATTCATCAAGGGTTTCCTGATGGTGATGGAGTGTTTGTAATGATGAATTAGTAAGCTGGTATTTGTAAAGTGATAGGTGAGCACTGGGTTTTATGAACCAACTTTATCTTTGACAGCCTCCCTAATCCCTTCTTGGTTTTCCTAGCATCTGGGGCTGTGGCTGGGGGGACCACCCAGTGTTGTGGGGCTCTGGAATGCCCTCAACAGTTCATGCCATCTCCCCCAGCACCCAAGAGCTCTTCCCAGAGCTTTCTTCCCTCCTAGCATCTTTCCCCTCCTTTTCAAAGTGCGGTTGTTTTTCTTAATATTACTTTGCCCCTCCCCAAAAGATAGTTATACAAGTAGGTGTGGGAGGAAGAGAAACATAAGTAATGATGACTCAGTCTGCCTGGCTCCCTTGCCACTGGAATATTGTCAGAACTGGCTCTGGCTCACCACTGTCTCTGTAAAATTCTTTCACCGAGGGTGTGATTTTTCCTGAAGATCATTCTTTCCACATGACCAAATGCTGTAATGTGTCACCAGTCCAGATCATTTCTTTATGCTGCAATCTATGCTTGGGGCACAGATTTCAGGGTCATTCTAAAGTGATTTCCTCTAATCAAGAGGCAACTGATTTTTCCTGGAAGTTTCACCTCCAATCAGGGTTCATCAGTTTTCTGTTTTTCCTTCATTCACTACTTCTTTGGTTCCCTAAAAAGTGCTTTTCCTGAAATCCAATGACTTCAGAAGGAAAAAAAAGTTCAAATAAAATGTAGCCCCCAGCGTGCATCTCTGGCTTTGAAACAAATCAACAGGTTATCTCTATAGGCAAGGTCTGGACCCACGGCCTCTGAAACCAGGAAGACCACTGGGCTGCTTGTGGTGTGACCCTGTAGTCACAACCCTCAGAGCTCTGCAAACCATGAAAACCTGTGAAAAATCAACCCAAGAGGTGTGAAAAGGGCTCACCCATCCGGGGAGCATTTACTCAGTTTAATAGCAGCAGTCCTGGCATTCAATGGCCCTTTTACCAGACACAATAGGTAATGAACAGGAATTCCCCCACCTGTGTACACGGGGTCCACCTTCCCTCCCAAAGGTTATGTCCACACAGGAAAAAGGTAATTCAGCTGGGAGTTGAACACACAGTCTGTCCAAATAATTCCAGCCCAAACCCCAGGTTTTTCACATATATGTAAGTCGTTTTCCAAGAAGGCAAAACCCTCACATACTCTCCTCACTGTTGTTTGTTTCCACGTCAGATACAAAACATTTCACAAAAAAAGCTTCCCTGTGTCATGCCAAACCATTAGAAATCATATATTTGGGTAAACTGAGGCTTACTAGAGTTTCAAAAGTAATTAGCTGCTTTGTGAGACGGAATTTGGCAAACCCAAGCATCTACAGACATCTTTTCATACATTTCAATCCACACCATATTCCTTTACATTCATGCATTAAATAACTTCTGTTTTACTTCTGTTGGGTCCTTCACAGCCACACATGGGAGATATACTTATATACTTACTTTCGTAAGTAGCTGGACCAAACTGCCAGAGACTAACAGGAACTTAATTCAGAACCTTAAAAAAACAAAATCATTTAAGCTGAGCATCTTTATTGGATTCAGCAACAATCTCACAAACGAGTAAATGAAAATTTCACATTTTTATGAATCTTAATGGGTAATTTTTCTCAATTTCATTCTTTTTTGTTTGTTTATCGCCCTTGGTAGAGTGCCGTGGCGTCACCCAGCAACCTCTAACTCCTGGGCTTAGGCAATTCTCTTGCCTCAACCTCCTGAGTAGCTGGGACTACAGGGGCCTGCCACAATTTTGTTGTTGCAGTTTGGCTGGGGCCGGGTTTGAACCCGCCACCCTCAGTATCTGGGGCTGGCGCCCTACCCACTGAGCCACAGGCGCCGCCCTCAATTTCATTCTTTTATAAATTAATCCAGCAATGTTCTTAAACACAGAAAACTGACAAATATCAATTAGCGTCAAAACTGACAAATATCAATTAGCGTCCGCTTTGTTGAAGCTTGCTGGCCCTCTGTGCTCAGGTGCTGCCTGCCTGCATCACCTTGACAGGTGGGTGTGGTTTCCTCTGCAAAGGGCTCCTCAATATTGTCCTAACATTTTAGAAAACAGCCCAGAGCATAGTTCCCCTTCCAGATCAGTGAGTCTCAAATTTTAGTGACAAGAACTATCCTGGGTGCTTGTAGAAATGCAGATGCCCAGAAGGCCAAGATGGGAGGATCTCTTGTGCTCAGGAGTTCACCACCAGCCTGAGCAACAGTGAGACCCCATCTCTACTAAAAACAGAAAAAAAAAAAAAAAACTAGCCGGGCACTGTGGCAGGCACCTGTAGTCCCAGCAAACCAAGGTCTGAGGCAGGAGGATGGCTTGAACCCAGGAGTTTGACATCACAGTAAAGTAGGCTGAGGCCACTGCACTCTAGCCGGGGCAACAGAATGAGACACTATCTCAACAAATAAAATAAAATAAAATAAAATGCAAATTTCTGGTTCCTACCCCAGAGATCAGTTTTGTCTGATTGGGGCCTGGGAATCTGCGTTATTAATCGGTGCCGCAGTGGTTCTGACGCTAGGATCCACGGTTTTGCAGTTTTCAAGACTAGACCACAGAGATACACTCTCTCTGAGCTCTTCCCCTAGCCATGTCTTACAAGCCTTTGGGGGAGGACGTCTCTCCTGTGGGGCCCCCATCAAAATGGCAATATCAAAATCTCCCGGTGAGTTCCCCCAAAGCGGAGGCACAGGAGACAGCCCGGGCCCAGCAGCGGATCTGCCAAGTCATCTCCGCGTCTCTGTGATGGTGCAGGCGGGAGGGCCAGACTCTTTCTTCCCCTTTCCCTCTCCCGCTGGGGATGGGGATGGGGGGTGAAGTTCCAGGAGGAAGCCCAGCCCCACCCCCCTCGAAGTTGCTGGTCTCCTCTTCCGAAGGATTGCAGCAGCTGCAGCCACGGCTCAATCCAAACTGGGGCTCCGGCTCACCAGGTCCACCTTTTTCACACCCCTGGCAACCCTCAGTGAGAACGCCAGTGTTTAACATCGAGTCGTCTCCATGGCAACCGACAGAGTGTCACAGACACAAGATTACGACTTCACGGCGTGGGGATTCCAGAGAACGGGTTGGAGGGGTCGTCCCCACCTCAGCCCCCGACCCACACCCAAGCTGCGGGGGAGGAAGCCGTTCTCCTTCCCGCCCCGGCCCCCAGCCTGCCCGCTCCCGCTCAGCTGGACATGGGCGACGAACAGGGGGATCGGTTCTTACGGCCCCCCACCCAGCCTTACAGGGAGAGACGACGGCGGGCTGCGAGCGCCCGGCCCACCTGAACCCCCGCGACCCAGAGACCTCACGCGCGGGGGCGGGGGCGGGGCGCGGGGCGGGCGGTCCCCGCCGGGGACACAAGTCCCACCCTCGGGGGCGGCGCCTGGCGCCGGGGAGTGTCAGGAAGAGGAAGAGCGCGGCCCGCGGCTGTGAGCTGAGCCGCGAGCAGGGGCCGGGCCGAGGCGAGCGCCGCGCGGGCCACCATGGCCACGGACGAGCTGGCCACCAAGCTGAACCGGCGGCTGCAGATGGAGGGCGAGGGCGGCGGCGACCCCGCGGAGCAGCCCGGGCTGAACGGGGCGGCGGCGGCGGCGGCCGGGGCGCCCGACGAGGTGGCCGAGGCGCTGGGCAGCGCGGATGGAGAGCTGAGCGCCAAGCTGCTGCGGCGCGCCGACCTCAACCAGGGCATCGGCGAGCCCCAGTCGCCCAGCCGTCGCGTCTTCAACCCCTACACCGAGTTCAAGGAGTTCTCCAGGAAGCAGATCAAGGACATGGAGAAGATGTTCAAGCAGTGAGTGCTCGCCTGCCCCGCGACCCGGCCTCGGGCCCCGAACCCCCCTGTTCCGCGATCCCGCGCCGCCCCGGGACCCTTTCCGCCAGCTAAGCGCCCCCATCCTTGATACACCAGGGTTAGGACCCAGCGGCCCCTTCCAGATCGATACCCACTACCCCACCACGCATTAAGGGTCTGGAGTCCCGGCCCCTGGCACGCGACTTCTATTGGTGGTGGTGCGCCCCCCGCTCCGTGCACATGGAGTGGGGAACCCCGCCGTTCCTCCCAGGTAACTGTCAGCCCCAGTGAGTCCTACCACCGCCATCACCGTCACACGTGCTGTCGGGGGACCTGCGCCCCGTTGGTGACGCTTCCCCAACAGCGCACACACAGAGACTGGGGACCCAGGATCCCCCCTTCTCCCCTAGCCCAGCTACTGGCGTACACACATCCTGGTCAAAGACACCCACCCCTGCTGCCTTTCAAGGGTGACCATTACCTGCACCCCATGCCAACCACATTCCTTTCTTTGGGGTGTTTTTGTTTTCTTTGCTTGTCTCAGATCCCTCCTCAAGGTCAGTCCTGGGCCCGGACACCCTCCCACTTCCTCTAGTTATTCTAAACAGTAAACTGGGGGCAAACACTGGCCCAGACCCCACCAGGACCCGAAGCTTTGACCCACAGTGGTCTCCCTAGGGAAGGACCCCTGGATCCCTGTTCCCCAGTCTGCAGGCATATAAACCTCCCTCCCCCAATCCCTGCAGGCCTGAGCCCCCTCTGGCCTCAGAAGTCTGACCTCCTTTTCTTGCCCATATCACGCCCCTGCAGTCACTGTTCCCCTGCTTTCTGTCAGAAGCCCTGTCCCTTCCCCCTTGGGACCTCTGATACCTGCACGCACACCCCCTCCAGCCAGAAAGGGTCCCTCTCTCTGACTTGCCCAGTTACTCCCACCCCTACCCTCTGTTCTGTATGATTCCACCTGCTGTGTCCTCACAGGGTCAGATAGGCTCCCCCAGGCCTGTGGGTCAGCCCTCCAAAAATAAACAGACTTACCAGCTGGACCCCACCAGAGAGAGAGGACTCCAGCTCCCCTTCTGGTCTGCCCCTGGTTCCTACCCTGTTGGCACTGAGATGGTTGGCCACACTCTCTCCTAGCCATGTTTCTGCCCAGGAGCTGAAGGTGCCCAGTCCTCTCCCTTTGGTACCCTCCTCACCTCCTGTTCCCCGTCCCTCTGCCTGCCCCTGGCTCCTGGGGAGGTGCTGGTCTGGTGTGGATCCAGAAGGGAATAGAACCATCCTGAGGCTAACTCTTGGGTGGGGGAGTCGGGAATTCCAGCCCACTGGGCGCAGGCAGCCCAAGGCCAAGAGAGGGGTGTGCCAAGTCTGGCGCCACCTTGGCTGGACACAAGGTTGGGGACAGGCCGAAGGTGTTAGCCTCAGGCACACACAGCTGTCAATGCCCAGGCATGAGGCAGGAAGCCCAAGGAGGGGCATTGTGCAACCCCACAGCTTAAGAAAGGCTCTTTCCCACTTCTTACCACCTGCTGCAGCTTCTGCATTTGGCCCCAATACAGGAGAAGAGGTATTTAGTTTTCAGCCCGGGGTGACTGGGGAGCCCCGGGGTTTCCCAAGGGTCAGTCCCTGCCCCCATCTCCTCTAGACCTGCGTGGAAGCCCCAGGGCGCTGAGGAGCCCACCTCTTTGCCTCCAGGGTCTTAGTTAGGGTTTTTCCAAAGTTTCCTCTCAGCCAAAGACTGACAAGGTTGGCAGATCGGGATTTCCAAGATTCCAAGAATAGCTGGAAAGTGGCCTGGATCTCTGTCTGGAACTTCCTTGTAGAATTTGTCCTGTGGGGAAGTCAAGAGGTGATTCTAACAGGACAAAGATCCCTGTGTTGATAGCCCTGAGACATGACAGAGCTTGTGATGTCCTCCCAACAGCCCCATGACTTAGCACTCTTCACCCACCGTCCTGTCGTCGGTAGAGAAGTTAAGTAACTTACAAAAACCACACAGCTAGAAAATTGTAGAGTCAGGATTCAAACCCAGGTGTATGCCTCCAAAATCCGTGTTCTTCCCATCTGGGTTTCCTGTCACAGACAATCTGTCTTCACGTTAGAAAACACTCCAGCACCCCTTTCCACATTCACGACAGATTTTGCACCTCACATACCTACCACCAGCCCACGTTTCTTCTTTCCCCCAGAGCCCTCCCTATGGGCTTCCACAGCATCCCTACCTGTCTCCCCAGCCAAAAAAAGGTAGAGCTATTTTGGGAGAACCCAGGCACCCCAGAGCAGGACTTAGGAGACTGTAGTTTGCTTGGAAGGGGCACACGGCTGGGGATCAGGCTGAAAGCTGCATTTGCACAGCGATCTCACTTTGCACAGGCTGTTTTGGTGCTAGTTTGACAAGGAGTACTTGGATGGAGAATTGGGGTGGGGGAAAGCTACAACCCCCCTGGCCACCTCTTGGCACCAGCACTGCTTGCTGGGCTATTGCAGAGGGCAGACAGGAAGGGTCCAGGAAGCTGGACTTCTAGGGAAGGAAGTGCCACCCGCCAGGGGCCCGGGTGAGGATGACAAGCTATAGATTTTGTATTCAAGGAAACAAGGCTTTACTGTGCCAGCTGAGCCCAGCCCTGCCGAATCCCGGCTGTGAACAGCCAACAGACGGGCTCTCATGGAGGACAAAACCCCTATTCTGCTTGCACTGTCCAAGTGGGCCTGTAGCCTCCTGGGTCCAAGCAAGGCCCTGGGATCACAGCCAGAGCATCAGAGCCAGAACTCTGCTGAGAGCAGAGGGCAGGGCCGAGGGAGCCTGCCCTCCAGGGAAGCCACTCACTAGAGCAGAGTGCAGGAGAATGGGAGGCCACGTGGAAGACTGAGAGCTGGCCTTTCCTTGTTGGCTGGGAACTAGGAAGCTGGGTGTCCGTCCTAGCCTGCTGGCCCTCCCTAGGCCTCAGTCTGCCCATCTGTGAAAGGGGCAGGCTATATCCGAGGATTCCCAGAGGTCTTCCAACTCTGGTCTTCTTATATCTGAGGGGTCCTGAGCCCTTTTGGATGGCAGAACTGCCTTCCAGGGTCTCCTGGTGCACTGAGAATGGAGGCAAGATAGACCAGCTCCTGCCATCACTGATCTCACACTTCTGGCTGTGCAAGTCCTCCTGGGAGAGACCTTGGAGGTCGACCCCAGCCCCTTGCCCCACTTTACAGAAGAGGAAACCAAGACCCAGGAAGATATAGTGACTTCCTCAGGGTCACAGGGAGGTTTTCAGTAGCCCAACCACAGCGTCCTCATACAAGTGAGACCATCGTTCCTACTTCTCAGGGTGGGGCTCAGAGGCGGTGACATGCATAGTGCTGTGACCCAGTGCCTGGCACAAGAGGTGGCAAGTCATGAAGCCTAGACTTGGTGCCTCCTCCCATGTGGCGTCAGGCTCTGTCCATCACCTCTGAGCTCCCACCTCTCTGCCCACCCATCCAGGACTGTGTTAGGAACCTTCCAGTCAAAGGGGGTAGTAGAGTGGCCCCAGAGGGCCTCCAGGGGGACAGCAGCCCAGATGGGGCTCTGGAGAGTTCTGTAAGCTGAGACCTGCCAGAAAGGTAGGCAGCCGTGGAATCTGAGGAAGATGCCCTAGTTCCATGCCTTGCTCAGCCCTGTCCCCACCTTGTCCCCAGCCACTTCATCTCATGACCCTTGCGTCAGCAAGGCAGGCTTCCCTAGCCTTCTGGCTGGCTCTTGCCTTCACAAGCTCCTGAGGCCTCCCACCCGCCCCTCCCTTCCCGTCTACCTGCTCTGCCCCCAAGGTATCTCTTCAGACCCTTGTCATTCAGGGTACCTCTCCCAGTAGTCCTTCCAAGAGGCAGTCTGGCAGGGCCTGGGGAGTCTGCAGCCCTGGGTTTGAATCCCAGCTGTGGGCCATGGAGTACATCACAGAAACCTGCTGAGCCTCTGTTCCCTACCCTGGAACAGGATGAGAGTAGGACCCACCGTGCCACAGGGTTGTTGTACAGTGCTTGGCCCAGCGTTTGGCACAGAGAGAGTGGTTACTGAGTTAGCATCCCCTAGCAGAGCCAAGGCTGTGGAGGCTTGCATGGAGGGTGGCCCACAGCAGCACTGGAGCAGTGCAGCTTCCGGGCCTCCCAGGCTTTGGGACGGAGTGACAGGACCCTGTGTGACAATCCTCCTGTTCTGCTGAACAGCCGCTCTGATTGACGGCTACATATGGCTTTGGTAAATAACAGAAATGGAGAAATGAATCCATTATCACCTAGTGATGTGGAAGGCAGGTGGCAGGAAAAAAGGAAGAGCAAACAGCAGTTCCAGAGGATCGTAAGGCTGGGACTCCAGAATGTCACTGCCCAGCTGGGTGACTGTGGGCAGGGAACTCACCTTCTCTGAAGCCCGTGACCTGTAACTAAAGGAACTTTCTGGGGTGAAGGTGTGAGGATTAGGTGTAAAAAGCCCTAGGCCTTTGCCATCACAGTCTGTTCTGCGGGCTGCTTACATCAGAGATGATGTTTTTGAAAAAATAAGACCCACTCATGATCATTCACCCAAAAGATATTTTTAAGTTTTCACTACAACCAAGTTCCAGAGAATTAAATGAAGAATCAGGTTCCTGCCCTCAAGAGGCTTAAAATCTCATATAGAGCAGGGATGTGTGGGGGGCTGGGGTGGAGAGGAGGGACTCCTTCAGGCCTAGCAACAGAAAGTTCCTTTATTTCCACCACAAAGACTGAAAGCTCTCAGGGACACAGGGCTGACACTCTGCTCAGCCAGCCCCCTGCCTCCGTGCCCCCTCCTTGTTAAATGGAGCCAGTGTGTATTATTTAGGGAATTGACTTTAATCCTCACACCAGCACAAAGAGGTGGTTACTATCATTAACCTCTTTTGACAGATGAGGAAACTGAGGCTCAAGGAGGTTGAGTCACTTGTGTAGTAAGTGGCAGTGGTGTGATTAGAACCAAGTCTTCCCGCAGGGAGTCCCGAGGCCAAGTGGAGACTGTGTTTATAGCTGGGGAGCCTTAGGAGGAACTCCCCCCCGCCACCTGTGACAAGTCTAGAAGTTGGGTCCTTCCCCTGTAGCACCGAGAGCCTGGCCGTCTAGGAGGCAGCTACCCAGTAGCCCTGGGCAGGGTATTTCCTGACCTCAGTCCCCCATTCTCTGTTCCTCCTCCACCCCACCCCCCGACCCTGTATCTGAGTCACTTCTCCTAGGCCTACGTGGACTTTGGCTTCCCTTTTGGCTCACGGCTTCCTGCCTCCTTGTTCTCTTCTTCATTTTCTCCAGGCCACTTAGGTCTAAGGCCAGGGCCTGGCTTCAGCTGTAAGAGTCCAGGCTCAGGGACAACAGTGGGCCCTGCTGCCTTGGGGAAGCCAGAGGCCTTTCCAGCCCAGCCTGCAGAGGTGGAGTCCCTGTGCTGCCTCAGCAGGGGTAGTCCCACACCCTCTAGCAGCTAAGTTCCCTCTGACTGCCGAGCAGCCTTCCCCTTGGCTGACTTCTGCTTTTCAAGGACAGCAGAGAAGCAGGTTCAGTGCCAGACAGATATGGCTAGGCCCCACAGGTTCCCGAGCCTTGAGGAGGCTTTTCCTGGCACCTGTACACTCATCTGATTATAAGGACCACTGTCTGCTCCCCCATTCCAGGCATGTTCCCTCCTGTTCAGTCCTTTCTTAACATCCTACGAGATTATCAGCACCCATTTTACAGATAAGGAGACCGAGTCTCAGAGGGTTTATGTGACTTGTCTAAAGTTACACAGCTAGCGGGGGCAGAGGCAGGATTTGAACCTGGGTCAGTCCGACACCAAGTCCCCTATACCCTTACAGCGGCCCATGTGTCAGTAGAAGGTGTTAGAAATGCAGATGTCCAGGCTCCACCCTGGACTCTGAAGTCTAAATCACATGACACCACCACATAGCCATGTCCCCTCCACTTGCCAAGGTTGGCCTCAGGCAGGTTAGTTTGTCTGAGCTGGCTAAGAGGAATGGAGTTACAATTAAGTGAAGTTATGAACACTGGGTTATATTAGGCATTCGATAAATGTTTATCATCACTTCCAACAGTAATTATTGTGATTAAAGGAGGATGGGGAGGAGGCAGGGCAGGGGAGCCAGCCAGAGACCTTGCAAGTGGAGGGAGCTGCCCCTCGGCAGCTGGGGCTCAGTGAGAGGTTGTTTAGGTTAGGTTTGCCCCAACCCCTGACAGCCCCCAGCACGTGATCCCCCTCTCACTGAAGAGCCCTGGGGAGCCCTGAGCACCACACATCTGTGTTCTCCCCACCACCGCCACCAACTTGGCTGACACAGGGTCCTGGAGCAAGTGTGAGATCTCACAGATTGGTCTGGTGAAGGTGGTGATACCGGGCCTTCCCCTCGGGAGTCAGGCAGTCTGAGGTGGGGGCACAAAGGAACTGGCCCAGCTGAATCCAAAACCAGGTGGGCCTGGAGGGCTTGGACACTACCCTGTCCAGCTATCTGTCCTCCTGGGCCCCACACACCTGGAGGGACTGTCAGCAAAGGCCTGGGCTAGGAGTCAGAGTCAGAATCAGGGTCACCTGTGCTCCCGCCCTCCCCTGTACAGTGGCTGTAATGACTCTGCTTCCTTCTGCCATTGGACTGAACAGCTTCAGGTAGGAGTGGAGGACATGCGCAGAGCAACTTAACTTGTCTTTGGAACTAATGGTTCCAAAGCCAAGATGGGCTGCCTTAGGGAAGCAGTGAGCTTCCCGTCCTCAGAGGTATTCAAGACACCAGATAGGAGAACTGTGTGGGAATTTGACCCTCACAAAGAGCTAAAGGAGATGACCTGCAATATCCCTCTGTACCGTGAAGTTCCCTGGATGTCCTGCCAGGCATGGGGACATAGCATAGTCGTTGAGAGCTCTCGTATCTGATCAGACCTTGTTCAAACCCCAGCGACACCTATAACAAGTCACTGCCTCTCTGAGCCTCGTCCTCCTCGTCTGTCGAGGATCTGTGCCTGCTGCGTGGATCTCTTGTGAGGTGTTGATGCGAAACGCATGGCATAGTGCCTGGCACATAGTAAGTGTGCAGCAAGGAGTAGCCAGTAATGATAATATTGTTAAGAATCAGGGACCGGCCTTGGGTACAAGGTCAGGCACTGATACTACACGCCGTTGCACCAGGCGCTGCCTGCTCCTCAGTCCTTGTTATCCAGAGCTCAGGGTGGGGAAGCAGCCAGCTGGGTGGGACAGTGCTCAACCCTGGGTGGCAGCCGGCCACTCCACTTTCAAGTGGGGAATAGGAGGAGATTTTGTCACCAGCATCCAGGGTAGCAGCTGCTGAGCCCTCCCTGGTGAGAACTATTCAGGGGGAGGCGGGTAGGAATGTGGGCACAGTGCCAAGCCCCGCAGCCTCCCTCCGGTGCTGGAGAAGAGTGTGGAGCTCCAGCCCAGGTGCTTTGCCGCTTGCTTGCCCTGCTGAACGGAGTTGAGCTTGCCAAGGAGGCCCCAAGCAGATCTCCCGGCTCAGCCTCCCCGAGCTGTGCAAGTTGGAGAATGTGGGACCCTCCATGAGCCTGTGAAGAAGAGGGAAGCCAGGAGAAGGGAAACGTCTAGCTGTTGGGATCCTGCAGTCTGCCAGCTATGTGACCCTGCGTTGGTCCCAGCCCACCACTCTGGGCCCCAATTTCCCTATGTTATGAAGCAGGGAGACCAGACTACCTGGATGGACCTTGTGGGCTGACCTCTCTGTTTCTGGATCCTCTGAACCTCCTGCAACCTCAGTTCCAGCTCAGAAAGGGCAGATGGATGGGAGGGCCGCCAGGCAGATGCCTGTTTCCCCTGTCTCCAGCAGTTCCATCTTAGAACTTGTCCCTCACGTTGCCATACGTCCCCCCACTGCCAGCCCAGTGACAGTCTTCTCCTTTTGTCACTCCCCTGTCCCCCTCCAGAGGAGGAAAAAAAGCTCCCCAGGATGCCGGGCCTTTGGATCGGGTCTAGCAAAGGAGAAGGGGGCCTTCAGAGGAGGGGGAGATGCTGGAGGGAACCCTAGGTCATCCTGTCCACCCTTCCCTCCTGGCCAAGCCACCACAAGGCTCTCCTCCCAGCCTTGTACCATCAGGACTAGAGCCTACGGGAGAAGCTGTGCTGATTTTATCATTATTCCTGGTATCATCACCATTTTTATATTGTACGTGTAAAGTACTCACCATAGTATCTGGCACAGAGAAACTGCTTGATATAACAGCTGCTGTTAATAACAGGTTTTGTGCACCTGCTCTATGTTAGGCATTTTATATCCATAATGTCATATAATCTTTAAGGGTAGCCTGGGTGCCTATAGCTCAGTGGTTAGGGCGCCAGCCACATGCACCAGGGCTGGCGGGTTCAAACCCAGCCCCAGCCTGCTAAACAAAAAATAATAATCTTAAGGGTAGATATTAACAATGATATTAGATGGTTATTATGAGAGTGTGTTTTAAGTGCTTTCTGTGGGCTAGGCTCTATGCTAAGGATCTGCTTGTATTGACTCTTTTAATCCTCACCTCAGTCCTCAGATGAGTTCTTTGATCTCCATGGCGTACATGGGGACATTGAAGTTTGTGGGGTTAGATGACTTTCGGGTGGTCCCACAGCCAGCAGGTGGCAGAGCTCGGTTTGGACCCAGGTCAGTCTCAGCAGAGTTGATGTCAGCACAAACCTTCAAGACCATCTTCAATCAGGTCAACCCAGAATTTGGCTGTTCCCCTGCCTCAGACCATGTCAGAGCCCAGGGCACATGATGGATATCTGTTCCCCAAGAGTCTCACGAGTCACCTCTGGGGGGCCCTATCTCCTACCCCAGCACCTGGCTTCCCCCAGCCCTCTGTCACCTGCCCTTGTTATTGATTCACTGGCACTGTGGCCAGCCCCTACATTGTCCCCTGGGGTCCAGAGCTGTCTGGGATGGAGCCCAGCCCCAGTAATTGATTGGTCTTTGATTGATATGGGCAGTGGTTCAAACCACGGTTTGAGCTGTGGCCCAGCCAGGCCTTCGAGCTGCCAGAGACAGAGAGATCCAGAGCCCAAGCTTTTGTCCAAGTTTGGATACTTTACCTGCACTTCCTCTGAGCTGCTTCAGGGGAAACCTGTCTTTTTGAGCAGTAAGTAAAGCTGGGGTTCAGAGTAGCAGGCGGGATGGCAGAGGGGGCAGGGCAGGGAGCCCACAGAGCTGGGGTCTGAATCCTCCTTCGGTAATGAGGACTGGCCAGAATTGCTGAGGACTTGGGTGGTAACGAGAACGTGCTGGGAGTTTAGTGAAGGTAAGTAAGTATCAGCACTTCGCTGAGTGCTTGGCATGGATGAGCTCGGGCGGTCCTCACAGTGACTCTGAGAGAGAGGCACCGTAACGTCAGGGTCTCTCAGCCTGGGCACTGAAGGCATTTGGGGAGATCCTTCTCTTTAGCGGGGACTGCCCTGTGCTCTGTAAGGTGCAGATCAGCTTCCCTAACCTCTACCCACCAGACGTCAGTAACACCTCCCTGAGTGTGACAACCAGCACGTCTCCAGACTTCACCAAATGTGCCCAGGGGACACATGTGCCCACACACACACTTAAGAACTGCTGCATTTGGTGGGTGGCAAACCCAGGCAGTGTGACCCCAGAGCCCTGACCCATCATCGCTGACCTTCACTGGAGGCCAGGTTCAGAAAGTGGCAGGGCCTTTGCTTTCCTGCGGGGCACTGAGGAGGGCAGTCTGTATGATTTAGGAAGGACTGACCCATCAGCAGGCTCCTCTGCATGGGGCTGCAGTCCCTAGTGGCCACCCCGCCCCTCCCCACCTGGGGAATAGCTCCAGGGATGGGTCCCTGCAGCCCCAGGTGGATGCTGAACCATGGGACTTCTGACCTGCCTGCTCCTCCGAGTCCCACACCCTCTAACCCCCCACAGTGGCCACTGTCCACAGGAATGGCTGGCTCATCTGCCCTCAGCCCAGCCCCTACCCCGTGATGGCAAAAAAGGCCTCAGGACCCTGTGTTCCCTCCAGGGCTCTCAAGACCCATCTTTTCTGTGCTGTGTGGCTTACAGCCACTGACTCACTTGCTCGTGAACTATTTATACCCCTCGCACAAATGCTCCCTTCAGCGCTCCAGGCAGACGTCTGCCTTCTGCCACAGCCCAGGACACATGGGAGAGGGGGTGGGCACAGAGCAAATGAGTGGGTTTATGTGCCCGACAGACCTGGGGTGGGAGTCCAGTTCCTTCTTTACAGCTGTGTGACCTTGGGCAGGTCGCTTAACCTCTCTGAGCCTCTGTTGTAAAATAAAGTTATTACAAGGATTAAAATAAAGTTCCCAGCACAAAGGCAGATTTCAACAAGAAATCTATTGTTGCTATTGGATGTTCAAAGGCATAACTAGAGAAGGGCAAAGGGTGCTGGGAGGGGGCACAGGAGTGAGATGTGTGTTCATGAAGCATCTCAAGTCCCTGAGACGTAGATGTCTGAACTCAACCTGGTCACGCTGCTGTCACCAACACTGTCATTCAGCCAGCTTGAGGCTTTAGGGGCTGTACAAAGGTTTTTAAGATACAGAAAAGCCTATTTTACCAACCCTGAGACAACTGTCCCCAGCTGTCCCAGGACACAGGCAGAGCAGGCCTGTGGTTAACCTGATAAAGAAGGTTTGGCTGGGCTGTGCAAACAATGCCTTTGTCCACTAGCCAGTGTGCTCTAGGTACCAGTGACACCTCCCCAATTAGGGGGTCAGTCCAGAGGTCAGTCCAGAGGGACATTTAGACTCTGACCTGCTCCCCATCCTCCATCCCCCATCCCAACTCCGCCAGGCCGTTCGTTGGTGGTTGACGTCTGTAGGGCAGAGGCATGTCATCAGCTGTTGAGCAAGATAGCCACCACTCCCTGCACACTGTTCCCTGAACACACCCCAGACCTCTTCCTGTGACCCCAACCCTGCTTTCTATCTCCCCTCTGGGCCATGCGCTCAACAAAGGCAAGACCCTATCTCAGAAATCCCTTCATTCATTTATGTATTATTTATTCACTCAACATTTTTTGGGTACCTACTGTGCGCTTTTTATCCTGCCTCCCAGTACCTACGATAAGCTGGGAGCGTGAATAGGCACCCCAGGATGGAGGATGCTCAGTGAGAAGGGGCATTTTCTACACGGAAAGAGGCTGCCTTCTGCATCACACCCACTGTTCCGGTGCTTCTCAACTGGGGATGATTTTGCCTCTCAGGAGACATTTGGTGATGTGTGGGAAACATTTTTTGCTGTCACAACTCAGTGGGGATGCTACTGTATAAACATCTACAATGCACAGGACAGTCCCCCACCCCCACACACACAGCAAGGAATTATCCTGCCCATGATGTTGGTGCTCTGACTTTGAGAAACCATGCCCTTGCCTGCAAGGCTCTGCCACCTAGGGTGGAGCTGAGATGTTCCCCAGCTACCCATGAAGATGCTGGTAAACCGGCTGGTCCTGGAGATGGTCAGCAAGTGCTGACCTCACAACTAGACCTACACTCCCTGGGGGACTGTAAATTCCTTCTCGCTACTTGTCCTCATCACATTCAGTCAGAAAGGCTGTGGTTTCAGTTTCCTTGTGCTGCTGGCTTGGCCAAAAGTTAGCACTGTTCAACATGTGGAGGCTGTCGGGCTATGTAGTGAGTTCCCCATCATCAGAGGTAACCAAGTAGCAGTAGAGCCACATACCAGAACTGTATCTGGGCTCAGGTCCCTTCCCACTGTGACAGGATGACATGGCTGAGGGGAAGTGCCCTCTGAGCCCCCAGACTCCTGGCACTCAGGTTTGTGGCCACTCTGTCTGGTCAGGCGTGAGTTGTGCCATGATGTCCTTAGGCCTCTCTCTTCGTACCCACAGGTATGACGCTGGGCGGGATGGCTTCATCGACCTGATGGAACTAAAGCTCATGATGGAGAAACTTGGGGCCCCCCAGACACACCTGGGCCTGAAAAACATGATCAAGGAGGTGGATGAGGACTTTGACAGCAAGCTTAGCTTCCGGGAGGTAAGCCCTGCCCCCAGCCCCACTCCCCATCAGGGGCTACAACGGAGAATGTGGTGGCCAGGGAGAGACTAACCCTGCTTTGTCATTGAATGACACTGTCATTGAACAGCGGTTGTGAACACCTTATGTTTGGCTGGGTGAGGCTTCAGAGGGCCTTGCACAGAGGCTCTGGGGACACACACAGAGTGCTCCAAGGAGTGGGGCACACAGAGGGACAGACATCAAAGGGGAAACTAACACAAGGATACAGGGGTTCCAGGCACTGTGCTGGTGACCTCACGCCTGGGATCTCACTCTGAGACGGGAGCTGCAGGCAGGCCTGTTTGGTGAGCAGGAAGTGAAGGCTGAAAGCAGACAGCAGTGGTGTTGGCCCTGGGCAGCACAGGGTGAGAGGCAGGCCCGAGAGAGCCAGCAGGAAGGAGGCAGGGAACAAGAGAGGTGGCAGGGGCCCGTAGAGGAGATGAGTGGCTAGAAGGGAGGAGTGAGCAGTACAGGTTAACTGTTGGAGTCAAAGAACACAGATTCACATTTGGGCAAGTCTTTTACTGCTGCTGAGCCTTCCTCATTCTGCAGTATGGACTCAGTCCTAGTACCTTTAGGACTCAGTGTATGGAATGTTGAGCAGATTTGTTTGAGGAGCAGTGGGTGAGAGAGAAAACAGGTCATGGCTGTGTTGGGTGTGGATGAGGACTGGAGTAACTCAGCATCCTGGGCCCGTCGAGTCACCTAGCCTCCCATTTACACAGATGGACAAACCGAGGCCCAGAGAGGGAGTGGCCCAGGAGCACTGAGGGGTGGCCTGGGTGTGGCTGGGGACTTGGGCTCCCTTCCCTCCCTCCTCATGTCACGTGTCTGTCGCCTCTGTAGTTCCTCCTGATCTTCCGCAAGGCAGCTGCCGGGGAGCTGCAGGAGGACAGCGGGCTCTGTGTGCTGGCCCGCCTCTCCGAGATTGACGTCTCCAGCGAGGGTGTCAAAGGGGCCAAGAGCTTCTTCGAAGCCAAGGTGAGGAGCCCAAGGGTTACCCTGACCCCAGCTCATGGGCAGAGTACCTTAGGTCTGCTCAGTGGTTAACATGTCCCCTTCCTGTCCCTTCCAAGGCTGCAGACAGAGGTAGGGGAGCTGATCTCTGCTGGGCTGAGTGACACCCACTGTGCCCTGGCTTCTGTCCCCTCTGGTCCAGGCTGTGATCCCTCCCAGCCACCCCTTTCTCACCTGCCAAAGGGATTGGCAAGGGGTGTGTACAATTGAAGAGGGGACAGGGACACTGTGAACTGTCCCAGTTCTAACACAGCAAGTGCTACCCCAAAGGAACGTGGCAGAGAAAATGGAGGGCCTGGGAGACAGCAGCACACACCCCAGAAACAGGAGGGGCTCCCCAGGGGTCTCAGAGACACCACCCCTGCCAGCCCCAGCCTGGAGGAAGAATGCACAATACCGTCCCTTTCAACACATGGATTAGGTGGAGGGGACAGGTATGGTCTAGTGGCTCCTGGGTCCTGCCTCCCCAGGGACCCAGGGCACCTACCTTTCCTTATTTCATGTTAAGCTAAGAATATCCCTTCCAGACTGTATTCATTCATTTCCTGGCCAAGGAACCCATACACCTATATATACCCTGAGGCTAGAGGCCTAGAGGAGGGGACGGGGAAAGACCGGGAGAGGAACGGAGAGAGCTTCTCTCTCCCCACTTGAATTCTCTCCCTCTACCAGGAGCTTTGGTGTTTTCTGTATTCTT
>CAUYRH010099030.1:0-14535 GCA_963574655.1 Perodicticus potto
GTTGTGACGGGCACCTATAGTCCCACCTACTTGGGAGGCTGAAGCAAAAGAACCACTTATGCCCAAAAGTTTGAGGTTGTGTGAGCTGTGACGCCATGGCACTCTACCAAGGGTGACATAGTGAGACTCTGTCTCAAAAAAAAAAAAAGAAAGAAAGAAAGAAAAGAAAATGTTCTTATTGACCTTCTGTCTTTTTATCCTATTACTAAGAGAGATGAATTGAAATCTCCAATTGAAATTATTGACTTATCTATTTCTTCTGTCAGTTTTTGCCTATGGAACTTTGAGATTCTATTATTAGGAAAATATATTCAGCATTGTGTATTTTGGACAAATAACCTTTTTATTATTATGCATTCTGTCTTTTCATTTCTGCTAATATTATCTGTCCTAAATTCTATTTTATCTTACACTAATGTAACCACTAAAATTTTCTGTTCATGTTTGCATGAATTTTCTGTTCATGTTTGTTCATGATTTTTCTATCTTTTGCTTTGACTTATTTGTATCTTTATTTATAAAATTTGTTTTTCATAGGTACCATATAGTTGGGTCTTGCTATTTGGTGTATATATATTTTTGCTATATATTTTATGTATTTTATTTATGTGTATGTAATATATATATTTTATTTTCATCATATATTTCTTGTGTTTAATGTAATTTTAATATAACTGAATTTAAATCTACAACCTGATATTAGTTTTCTGCTTGGTTCAATTCTTCTCATTCCTTTTGTCCATTTATGTGCCTACTTTTAAATTAATTTAGGTTCTTTGATGATTTTGTGCTATCTACAATACTAGCTAATATGTTTAAATATCATTTTCAGTTACCTTTAGGTTTACAGTATTTAACTTTGGTCACAGTCTAACTTCAAATAATATTACATTAAGTATTTTATGAAGGAGCAAGCAAACTTACAATAGTGTACTTTTAATTCTTTTTTTATGCTATTATTTCATATATTTTACTTTACATGTGCTGTAAACCAATACTGCTAATCAGTTTTTCTTTTGAACATTCAGTTACCTTTAGTGTTATTTAAAAGTTCCCATGTTTATTACTGCCAGAGTTTCTATACTCTAACAATCATTTCTACTACACTTGAACCCCTCAGTGAAAAGTTTATCTGTATCTTTCTTACAGTCCTGGAAGAATCTTCCGTCTAACCTCTGCCAAAGGGGGGCCAGGACTCTCCATTTCTTCTTGGAGAGTCTTAACTTTCCTTAAATTTCAAGCTGTTTATTTACACTGTATTTTGCTCTGATGCATTTATGTAAAGTTATAGTTTTGTAATTTCACTATTCTTTTAGAGTAGTAACAATGCTCCCCTCCTTTTAGATATTCTGCATGGACTAAGACCATATATAATTGAATTTTTGAATATTAGATTTGCAAAAGTAAAAAGAATTTTAAAATCACCTAAAAACTTATTTCAGAATATAGCTCTGTCATTAAGCAATGCATGACTATGACAGTGACTAAAAAAAGTGATAGATAAGGGTATGTAGAACAACAGGGACTGAACACAATATTGATGAACTGGACTGAAAAATGATGTCTAAACATGCATATTAGGGTCGTAAACTGTGTAGAAACAAGCCATGATTACTATAAATTTCAGGAGACTGAGTAACTTCTAAGGGAAAGATTAGGAAGGTGCATGAGAAAAACTCTGCAATTTACACTATGCAAATACTCACATTATAAACACTGAAGTGTTTGGGTTGTCTAAGAGAAGATATTCCAGTATATTATAAATAACTCTATAGCACCTTCATAATGTGATAGTTTAGTTATTGTACCATGGAGCCAGACTGCTGCCAAGATTCAAATACCATCTATGTCGAAGCAGAAAGACTTTGGACGTGTTTCTAAATTTTAAATTACTTAAAATTTACTATGAGGATGGCAGAGATATACTATGATATATGGTATATCTCTGCCATCCTCATAGTTTGGTCATGAGGATTCAAATTAAAAAAACACTGTGATGAAATTTAGCTTTAGGTTTTGTAAATGAGATATTCAAAGAATCTTTGCTGCATTATTTAGAAATGGACATATACATTCTTATTGTTATTCAGAAAAGGGTATCAAAGTCTCATCTATGTAGACCCCTGAACAAAAAGATTTAAGTCTTACGAGTAAAATTTAAAATGTAAAATTTAAAACTTCAACTGACGTGCAAATACCTGTTCAAGTGAAGTAAATTAGTGAAGCATGTTTTATCTTTCACATGAAGTTGTGACTATTTTTCTAATAAAATTAGCTATTAAGCCTTCATCAGCTCCATTACTAATTCTGGTTCAAAAGCTTTACTGCCATGCTCTTGGTTCTTACAGGTACTCTCACATTCTCTCTCTCTACGTAACAGATATTTGCAACTTTTTGAGAAACGTTTTACTGAAGATAATCTTTTTCTTTGACTACTGTGATTAGTTTAGCCAAATAAGTATGCAATATTTTAGAATTTCATGGACCATTATTATGAAGGCCATGCTAAATAAACAGTCAAGCTCGTTTAATTTGATTCACTTATAGGTGAAATTAAACTTTGCATAGTTCTTTTCAGATTGAATTTGATTAGCCTCTCTGTATAAGAGTATAAAAGATAGCACATATTTGGCTATAGTTTTAATATTTCATTTATTTTAAAACAATAGTTTCAAAATAGGTTTCATATTTATGTCACTATTCTTTGACATTCAATGATGTTAGTAATATGTCTTACTCAACTATCTTTGGAAATATTAATTACATACTGGTTTTCTGAAAGGTAATTGTTTAGTTACTATTTTAAAATTTTAAAACTCTTTTTAAGGTAAATTTTAATGACAAAAACCTTGGGGATTTGGGGGTTTTGTGTAATTTCCTTGCTCTACAACAAATGCTTAAAATATGCATTATCATGAAGAACCATCGTTTCAAGGTTTGTCCTCTTTAAAACATAATTTTGTGATGTCCATCATCATAAAATTTCCTTACATTTCATACTTTACAGAAATCTATAATATTCGAAGGACTTTTTTTTTTGAAATTTTTGACCAGGGCTGGGTTTGAACCCACCACCTCTGGCATATGGGGTTGGCACCTTACTTCTTTGAGCCACAGGTGCCGCCCTCGAAGGACATTTTTTAGTAAAGCTAATTCCCAGAGGTAATTCCTATCAACATAGTGCTAGAAATATTTTTCTGTATCCCAAGTCATATATGTGTGTATGTACAGCTTTAATGTAATTATATGATTTATAATACATCTCCTTTGAGACTGAGGAAAGACAGTCTCATACTGAAGCTTTTTTAAAATTAAAAAGTATATCTTTCAATACTTTTTAAAAAGTTTGAGGCACAAGTTAAATAAAAATTTTGAGAGGCCAATATCTATAATATAACTTATTCATTGACAAATAATATATTTAGAGAAACATTTGATGGAATGTCTTCAGTTTTACCTTTTTAAAAGGTTATCAATTGAGCTAATAATAAGATTCAGTCTCTGAATGATACTGTAGTGAAAAATAGGCACTTAGCCTGTAGAAAAATATTATCAGAACCACATTAAAATCTAAAATATGCTCTACAAATATATTGAGACATCATAATGGCATTTATTTATAGATGGGGAGTTACGAAAAAAAGGAAGTATTAGAATATATTTATTTAATTTACCCATTAAATATTTATCTAACAACTACTATATGCTGAGATCCATGTAAGGACCTAGACTCACAACCAAATCTATGCTTTCATATACATTTTTTTTTAAAGAGAAACAGACTTTCATTGAAAATTAAAACTAAACCTCTAAAAACTATAGATGTGACTTTTTTTTCAATTATAGACAATTAGTAATACAAAGAAAACAAAAAGATTCATCTCTATAACATTTATTATATAGCAAATATGTAAAAGAAATAAGAATAATATGCATACACACTGTCCTCTGTTACCCAAACAATCTGTGAGGAGAAATAAAGAATAAAATGTAATCATCTTGGTAACCATCCATTCATGTACTGGTACCTCATAAGCACTAAGAGATGAGTGGATACACCATGGGTGTGTCTAAACCCACCAAAAATTTTCCACTATGATGACAGTTGTAATGCAAAACAACATAATCACAGCTTCACAAAGTCCTTATCTTCTAATGTAAAACATCTACATCTGAATTATGGAAAAAGTATATGAAGTTACATCAAGCTATACATACTCATTTTTTCACTTAAGCATTGATTATGAGTCTTCCTGACTAGTGGTTTCAATCATCATGTGAAATGGTTTGATTTAAATTATATCTTTTCTAGGGGAGATTTGTCCAAACACATAGAGCAAATCTTCCACTGAAGTCTTCCAGGTTTTAAATCAATCAGTAACTGGAATTTTAACAGGGGGTAACCACATAATGTAGATTTCCAGGTCCCAATTTGTTATTGGAAGAAAGTGCTGAACACTCGGGATGAGTTCAACCAAATCTTGCCTGAATTCACTCCCAGGTTTGTTAACTTTGGGGGAAAATCTTTTTTGAATATAGAATGCACTTGAATACAAAAAAGGCTTATTGTGAGTTTAACGGAGAGTGATGGGACTGAGACCTAAACTAACTTTTGATTCAACGATGCAGCTTGACCTTTAGGATGTGGTATATTTGTATTAGTGGCATTTAAAAGCTCTTCTAAAACTCTAGAGACCTGGTGCACTGCACTCTAAGAAAATTCTTGAAAATAAATTACACATATATGTGTGTCTAAATATATATACACATATATATGTTCATATACATTTTATGTATGTATGCACATAAAATATTGTGGTTACAAGAGTAGTTTTGCAGATGTTTAATGGTGAAAGAAGTGTTGAAAAGTTGGTTAGATTAAAACATCTCAGTTTTCAAGGTTTATGACATTAAACCATGAAAGATAAAGAATGGCTGATTTTCTCCCAATCAGCCTCTGAATCTCAAAGTAGCATTTGTGGTATACTCATTTGTGCAAATTTTCACTCAGCCACATAAGGTATAATTGGATAGTGTACATGTTCCAAGTGTTCCTGGGAATTCCTCATACTTAGCAGGCATACTGACCACAAAGTTGCAGTGATAGGTTTAAGAAAGAAAATATTGTTAAATACGAATCATATATGCCAAGACTTGCATAAATTGTAGGTACTGTTAAACATTAAATGGTTTTGTTGAATGTTAGTCCCTTTCTAAGTGGACCTGTGAGATCTTAGTATGTTAAACAGTTAATATTTCCTATGTGCACTGATATTTGGAGATGGCCAAGAATTCCCTGCCAGGGTTAACTGAGTCAAATCATCATGTGCCCGCAAGATTGAGGCATACACGTTATCAAGCCCTCACTTTTGCACCAAGTATAGAAACTTATTTTCTGTTGGTCATTGCTACATTGTTTCTCCTCTTGTTTTCTCAGTTTTTCAGTTTTTGGAGAGTAACTTTTTGGGGAGCCCATAGCCACCGAACCACCTTCTCATATTAAATCCCTTTATTACTCACTAGCTACATATTATGGGTTTATTTAATTCTACGATTAGTTAAGTTCATTGTGTTGTATTAAACTTAATTCCTTGTTCACTTACTTATCTTTCAAAATACTAAATTTCTCTATGATGCAAAAGAAAGATAAAAATTGGTTCATCTGACTTCTAATTTGGAACAGATAAACAATTCTTCTGGACTGTTGCATGAAATGAAACAAAACACCACCACAGAAACCTCACTCTGTATGTTGTAGTTAATTCCAGAAAGACATGAAAACACTGCTATTCTTAGTCCATTAAAATTTAGTACTCGAATATGCCATGATATGATTTCTAACCTTGATGGATTAACTTGAGGGATGTCAAAAGCAGCTGCTAAGTTTAGGGAGGAAAACGAGATAAAATTAATCCATACCAATAGAAGTCTCAACATATCTGTTTTTTATCACTTGCATTGCCAAACATTTGTGTATTCTAGAATGATCTCAGTGAATAAAGAAATGAAAAGATACATTATCTTTTGGCCAGCACTGTTCTACATTGGATTATCTAAGCTTTACGTTTCTGGCAAGACATGAATAATGACAAGCACAACCACGATGTCAGAAAACTGGATTATACAGCCTAGGTGGATTATCATAGAACTATGGAATTTTAGTGCTTCAAAGAACTTTAGAGACAATATAACTGTTTACTTTTCAGAACTTTCCCAAATGGATTTTAGTCCACCCAATCAATTGAAATACAATTTTCTTACAGACAGTCTTATGGGTAAAACATGTCCTATGTGTTATTTCTCTAAGGTGAATAGTTACCTTTCACTTCAGGAGGATGGGTACAAGGCAAGTGGCTCCCCAGCCAGCTCAGTGGAGCTGAGGGGCAGACCTGCTGCTCGGCCTTGGTGGTGTTGGTGCAATGGCAGCCGGAAGAGGAACCAGTGGGCTGGAGGGTGGGTGGGGGGTCCCACAGGAGGCCCCAGTAGCCAGGGGGGCTAAACAACTGCTGGGGAGACTCCAGCACTTTAGGTCTCCCTCCCCTTGCACCTGAGGCTGAACAGGGAACCCACCATTTCCTAGGCCTGGTCAATTTCATGTAAGTTTCCTAGGCCTGATCAGTTTGAAGTAGGTTTCCTAGGCCTGAGAATGAAAGGGATTGTAGCCATTCATTTGCTACTGAGTCCCACTAAATGTAACTACCAGTCCACTAAATGTAACTACAGAGGACTCGGGCAACCATATATATATACACACACACACATATATATATATACACAAATATATACATATATACACACACATACACGTATATGGACAAAGAGCCTTGAGAGAGACAGACAGGGAGAGAGAGAGCTTCCCCGCCCCCACTTGGTTTGTTTCTGCCAGGAACTTTCCTGTTTTTGTATCCTTTTCTATAAAATAAATCCTGTCTTAACACTCATTTGTGGTCTGTGGCTTCATTCGAATCACTGAGACCAAGAACCTACTGAAAACAAAACTGCGGTATCAGGATGATGACTGAAAGGCCTCAAGCAGACTCTGGGTATCCTGTACATACAATTGCCAAACCCCTCAAATTTGACTCTGCTATGTTCATCTTAGTGTATATGACTCCACTCCATTAATATAACCTCATTTTTATTTCTTTGCTTCCTCCCATTTTTATCAATAAGCATGTGTGTTGAAAGGAACGAGGATATGTGCTGAAAAGAGTTTTTGAGAGTAATTAATTGGCAAATACAAGTAATTGTTTAAATATGGTCTAGTTGCATGAAATTAGATGAAAATTATTTTGTGGAGTATCCTTCATCCATTTGTAAGAATTCTTCATCAAATTACACAGCCTTTGCTTTACCAAAACATTTAACCTAATTGAATTAATCTGTTTTAACTATGCGGTCTTTACTGCAAGATGTCATAGGCACACCTATGTTTACAAAAGAGTGCAGCTTTGCAATCCCAGTCTCAGCAGAATGAAACACATACCTTTTTCATGGACACTCACACTTTTACTCTAAATTACTAATGGCAAATTTAAATTGAAATGTTCTTGAAATTTGGAAAATATTTCATAATTAAAATACATAATATGAATGCTTTGCTTCCAAAACAGGAGAAATTAATATAAATATAATATGTTTCTATAATCCTTTTCTTAGTTAGATATATTTTAGCTTTAAAATTGACAAATTTGGGGCTAGTTTCAAATCCAATGATTGAAAATTTTTCTATCTTTAAAAATACTTTTTTATGACATGTTAAATCTTAAAAGTTAGAAATTTTAACAGGATGTTTGATATATTATTATTATGATTTTGTAAACAATCACAAATGTCACTATCTTCCCCAGAAAACATTGATTATACAGGTCATGTATTTAAAAAGAAGTCAACTTTGAGAATTATCAAATAAAAGCAAAACAATAAATTTCTATAGTCACTCAACTGTAAAAACTTTCAGTTTAGTACCTAATGATTTTTTTAAAAACTAATAGTACTTCCAATAAGAAATAACTAAGATTCTATTTGTTCTGGGAAAATGAATAAATTAATATATTGTGAAAGCACATTATGAACGCTATTTCTAGCCATCTCTACCATTGCCCTTTCTTCACCTATTCCCTTAAAAGGACAGAAGAAAAGATTAAAAATTACAGCAAAAACAAAATAAAATGAGTCAAATGTGACCTCTTAATTGACAAGCATACTGCCAAGCATACTGCTGAGTTTTAGTGGGGTCAAATATCTGTCACTCTGTAACTAAAACCTTTCTCCATTCTGACTTTCAGACCTGTGTATCAAGTCTGGCTCCCAGCTGTAGTCTTTGTTTTTCCTCCCTTTGTGCTGGAAAACATCTCTTACTTGAACGAGGCTGTTCCTTTCCATCCTCCTATCCTCTTTTGATTATTCCCTTTTCCCAGAGTTCAGATATGCCTCTATTGTACAAAAGCCATTATTGTGGTTATGGTTAAAGTCATCCCTCCTGTGTGTCTCAGGCCCCATGTACAATTGGTTGAGAAAAGGGGTGATACCAATTTCCACAACTAAGATAGTTTTATATCTTGCCTAGCTAGGATCCCTGTTTACTCTGTAAACGTAAAAACACTTACTTATAATATTCAATAAATATATTTGTAATAAATATAACAAACAAATTTTTAACTTGAAAATAAATACAGAAATATTTATTCTATAAATATATGTGACATTTATAAAAATAATTTTAGGGCAATTTTATTTTCATTATATTATATATTCTGAGCATCAAAGAACATTAATTTTTTTGGCTTCAGTTATTTCATTTATGTAATGTTATCTCCCTGTTGCTCATGACTGAATTTTCTAGAAGAAAATTACTACCTAGTTATAGCAAATATTCACTATTATTATCAGAACTAACATTTACCATCCTTTTTCTTTCATCTAGCTCATGAAATAATTTTTATGAAAAACCTCACTTGAGGAATATTTTAGTCTTTTGTTCATAAGCTCTTCAGGGAATGGTCAAAGAAAATTAAGTTTGCATTGTTTTTTGCTTAATTGCAGAGTTTTTAACAAGTTCAACTATAGCCATCTATTTATCTTCCTCTAATTGAAGAAAGTTAAGGAAAAAAAAGAAAAAGAAACAAACAAAAACTTTCCTGGATATTAAACCTTTCTTTTTCTCTAGATATATTTGTTTATGTGAAAAATAAAGCTTTGGAAATCTGGATTTATTTAGGATTTTTTTATTCTTTTCCTTTAAGTTGAAAAGCACATGATAAATATTTGTCACAAATCATAAGCTTACCTTTCATACTTGGTTTTGATCCAGCCAGTGTTCTCCATCACAATCTCTTCATCTGGCATTTTTAACTGATGACTCCCTGCAGATAAAGCTGAAAGAAGATGATTTAATAACTCCCTTCATGTTCCACTACGTATCGTCTCGGGTTAAGTTGCCCTATTTTACTTATTTCCTTTTCCTCTTTTCTTTATAGAAATCTTGAAGTTCTGTTTCTTTTTCCTATGGAGAAAGTCCTTTCAAAGAGAATTATTTATTTTATATTATTTTTCAAAGTACCCTTTGATGTCCTTCAGAAGTTTTTGTAATTTTTTAAAGGGGGCTCAAATTAGTACCTATTTAAGAAATAAATTCTTAAAAAAAAAAGAAAGAAAGAAAGAAAGAAAGAAAGAAAGAAAGAAAGAAAGAAAGGGAAATAAATTCTATTAAATCCTGAGAATACATTAAGCAGTAGATGTGAAACGTTGATTGAAACTGATTCTTCCTTCATTAAAGAACTCATAACATAGCAGCAATAAAATGCAAAGAAATAATTCCATTTGAGAAAGAATAGAGTATAATGGATAAATTAAAAACATTTAAAAGCCTGGAATAACACAAGCCTGGTTTAAAATCTAGACTTCGTAACTATCAATGTATGGCACATTGGTTATGTTCCTTATTGTCTGAATTATTACAGTGTAATTTTGACAGTAGTTCCTCACAGGAAAAAGAGAGTATGGATCCTTAACTATAGGTAATACTCTATTATCTATAATTCTCAGGTACATACTCAAATTACATTACCACACAAAAAGAAGTTATTTTAGAAATCTTCATTTCTAAAAGACGTTAAAGGAAAAATAACAAAACAAATGATGTGTACTTCTATTTTTAGCCAACATAGAGTCATTTCCCCAATGTTGTCCCTAGTATATTTAAAAACCTGACTTAATAAAAATTAAAAAATAAATAAAAAATAAATTAAAACCCTAGACTTAATGAAGTATAGAAGTCTCTGAAAGATGGAAACAGTAAGATGGAGTGCCTAGGGACTGTGGTACTTAAATGAGACACTGGGTCCCTTTATTTACTGCCCCATGTATCTTACAGAATATGCTACAGAAGGTTTCAACACAGAACCTCCAATAAGCAAAGCCAATAACATAAATTTCTGACAAAACCTGTTTTCTGAAAGACCTAAGAGAACAGAAAACTATTTTTGAAAATACCTACGGTCCTACAGCCAAACGCCAAGGGAACCACTTTGCCTAATGGTTTCAGGGAAGTAGAGAATGAAGATGACATTCCATCCCACCCCTTTTCCCCCCAAACAAGTGGCAGAACTCTGATTTGGCAGACTAATGGTATGTGGGTCTCTACAAAAGTTTTGAGACAGATTGTGTTTTGGTCCATTATTTCACGTTCAAGGAATACAGTTGACAGCATCCTTTCTGATTTGCCCATGCAAGTTTCAACTTGCTGGGCTTATCAGTGTTGCTGGGAGGGCGTCATTTGTTTACATCCTTGCAGATTTTATGTTTCTTGATTTTCATGCATCTCAAAACTATGATAATGATCCATATTGGCTGAAATAAAGAGCTAACCAACACTAGAAACTGGTGGCGCTCCAATTCTCCCACCAGCTGGTGTTGGCAGTTCAGGTAGGGGACTGATCTTCCTTTCCCCCATCCATTCATTTTGTTTTTCTGTAAAACTAATAGGCCAGAGGCTGACTACGTTTTCCATACACTACATGGCCAGCAGCCAGTTTAACTGATTTTTAAACCCATTTCTTCTAGTTTTGTCACCTAGAACTCAAATCTTTACACTATGTCCTAGAACTAGCAACAATTTTGTCATATAGTATAAAATAATACTTTATTTCCTTCTCCTAGTCACTATCTTAATATAATAATTTCAATTCCCCCAAATTCCTTAAGTAAAAATAAAGTGTTGTGATAATTTCCACTTAAACACCCTTCCAAAATACTAATAATTATGAATTAGCTATATATTCTGCCTCATTTACCATACGTAGAAATGGGTGCATATTTATATTTGCTTTTATGTTTACAAATGTTAGTAATTACAGAATGAAGCTTATAAGCATAATAATATCTCCAGGCAGCATTGGAGAATTTAGAAATTAATATTTGATGCTATTAGAAACAAGAATATAGTGAGGGGGAGGAAAGGCTTAAATTATAAGTCTAAGTCAAGGCCTATGTTATTTTGATATTGTTGTACCATAAACTCAGAAATGCTTGAGAAATATGACACTAATAATTATACCTTTGTATATTTTTCTTTGACTTTTTTAGTTTCACAATGTAGCTAAGAAACACAATGAGAAATGAATAGATAGTGATCATTTAGTCTTCTTCATAAAGAGCCATCTCTTTATTTAAAAAACACTATATTATTTTTAAAACATTTTAAGCTGTATGATTCTTGCTCAGTGTGTCACATCTGTATATTCTAAAATTTTACTCAGAATTGAAACAGATTCTGCTCAGCTTATAACAAAATTTTTCATTTAAATAAATTACAGTGTCAATATAAGCATGTAAATGATTTATAATATGATCAGTAGTTTTCAATCTGATAAGTTTGCAACTGTCCAAGATTGAATTTCTTTGGCTTTCTTCAGTTGACTTTACTGTATCTCATATCAAGGCACATTGCTTTCTAGCTCACCCCTATTTCACAGGGTCAGGAATTGATATTAACCCTCTTCCAAAAGAACAACTATAACTAAAAAATCACATAGCAAAAATATATCCACAGGATATAAAGTAAGATAGAAGGGTAAAAGGGTAGAAAGGTGTCTTTTTGAGAAATAACCAAGTGAAAAAAATTGATATTTTTAGGTTTTGGAGTATCTTGAAAGAGAGAAAAAAATAAAATAATAAGTGATAGGCTCTTGCCTGGAGCTGACACTTGTAACATAAGGAAAATGCAAAGAAGAGAATGAAAAGTTGCTCAGTGACCTTTCCTTTAATACACTGAAGATAAGGTTTGCTTGTTCTTTTTAATAATATGGTTGGTAAAATAAAAAGGATCCTTATGCTTTCCACTGTTCAGTTTCCCCTTTTGTGCAGAGAATTTCATATTGCCCTTTCGTGTTTCAAATAGAGAATATAAAGTTGACCCTTGAATAACAAAGAGGTTAAGGGCAATGACCTCCTACATAGTCGAAAATCAACTTATGACTTTTGACTCCCCCAAAGCTTAACTACTAATAGCTTCCTGTTGACAAGGAACCTCAGTGACATGTAACATAAATAGTCACTTAACACATATTCCGTATATTACATGTATTTCATACTGCATTCCTGTAATAAAATAATCTAGAAACAAAATGTTCTTAACACAACTATAAAGAAGAGAAAATATATTTACCATTAATTAAACGGAAATGGGTCACCATAAAGTTCTTCATCTTCATCACTTCTCATTGTCATGTTGATTAGGCTGGAGTACAGAGGTGTTGGTCTCACAGTCTCAGGATAGAAGAGGCAGGAAAAGAGGAAGAGGGGGTGGTGCCTGGGGCTCAGTGAGTAGGGCGCCAGCCCCACGTATCAAGGGTAGTGGTTCAAACCCAGCCAAAAACTGCAACAACAACAGTAAAAAATAGTCGGACGTTGTGGCAAGGGCTATATTGCCAGCTACTTGGGAGGCTGAGGCAAGAGAACCACCTAAGCCCAAGAGCTGAAGGTTGCTGTGAGCTGTGACACCACAGTGCTCTACCGAGGGTGAAAAAGTGAGATTTGATTTAATTGATTTAATATCAATTCCTAATAATTCCTGTCTCTAAAATAAATAAATAAATAAATTCTAAAAAAAAAGAAAGAAAGAAAGAAAAAAGAAAAGAGGAATAGGTGGAAGGGGAAGGAGGAGGGATATATTAAAAAAAAAGCATATAAGTGGATTTTGTAGTTCAAATGCTTGTTCAAGGGTTAAGTGTATAAAATTACTTTGGCACTCATGACTAACTATTCAAACTCCATTTACTAAAAAATCTTATGACAACTTTTCACACTAAATTGGTGACCTATAATTTTTTTTGCTTACTACTTAAATATATCTCCAAATTATTAAGTACAGACATACCTCAGATATATTATGGGTTATGTTCCAAACCAATGCAATAAAAGTAAATATCACAATAAAGCATGTCATGTGAATTTTAGTTTTGCATATAAAAATTGTGTTTACACAATACTGTAGTCTACTGAGTGTGCAAAGTGTAGTTTAAGTGTATAAAATCTAAAAACTGAACTTATTTTAATTAAAAATATACTGTTGCTCCAAAAGCTAATGATCATCTGAGACTTTCTTGAGTTATAACCTTTTCCCTGGTGGATGGTCTTGCTTTCATGTTGATTGCTGGAGAGTCATCAGAGTGAGGATTGCTGCTGATGTTTGGGGTGGCTGTGACAATTTTTAAAATAAGGCAAACACTAAATTTCTGATGATACTTGCCTCTTCCTTTCAGGAAACATTTCTCTGCAGCATTCAATGCCATTTGATAATGTTTTACCTTAGTAGAACTTATTTCAAGGTTGGAGCAAATCCTCTCAAAACTTGCCACTCATCTATCATTTAAGTTTCTGTAATGTTCTTTATTGTCATTTCAACAATGTCCAGAGCATCTTCACAAGGAGTAATTTCCATCCCAAGAAACCACTTTCTTTGTTCATCTATAAAAAGGAATTCCTTACCTATTCAAATTTTATCATCAGATTGCAGCAATTCAGCCAAATCTTTAGGTTCCACTTTTTAATTATAGTTCTATTGCAATTTCCACCACATCTGCAGTTACTTCCTTCACAGAAGTCTTGAAACCCTCAAAGTCAAGTTCTGAAATAACATCAACTATACAAAATCTTACCAAAAAGAAAAGCCTGGGACCAGATGGCTTCACATCAGAATTCTACCAAACCTTTAAAGAAGAACTAGTACCCATATTACTTAACTTTTTTCAAAACATAGGAAAAAAAGGAATACTTCCCAAAACATTCTATGAAGCAAACATCACCTTGATCCCCAAACCAGGAAAGACCCAACAAGAAAAGAAAATTATAGACCAATATCTCTAATAAATATTGATGCAAAAATATTCAATAAGATCCTAGCAAACAGAATCCAGCAACACATCAAACAAAATATTACACCACAACCAAGTGGGTTTTATCCCAGACTCTCAACGCTGGTTCAATATATTTAAATCTATAAATATAATACATCACTTAAACAAATTAAAAAAC